>JAECUM010094480.1:0-145441 GCA_016617855.1 Megalonaias nervosa | reverse complement strand
GTCCGAACGAATCAAAATAATTATTATCGTAAACAGCAACCCAGCGAGTGCCAGGTCCACCACTGAAGTTTTCTATATTTACAATACACGAACCGCCTGCTGGTACATTATCTAATTCGTCCTTAGAACACACACCACGAAATCCGACAATGTCACTCAATTTTTCAATTATGTCAAAATTACTCAACGGCGTCTGGGGCCTGGTAGAGTCATTCCACGTCCTATCCCCAGCAGATTTGATATCTGCTAACCCCGCTAAAAGTGGAGCGAAAGGAATAATTCCTCCTTGCTTTGTTGCCCTCAACAACTTTGTCGTTCGCGCTCGCTGGCGTTTTTGTTTTGTTTTGTTTTGTTTTTGATTTTGTCGCTTTGGCTGTCATTATATTATTTATTGTTACATAAAACTAACAATAGATTTGTTTGATACCATCGCCGGATACCTCTTTTTCAGTTGCTCCGATACTGCCCCTGATGCTGTCGCTAGTCCAAGTGTTCCCAGTACAGGCAAAAGTTTTGGTATTGCGCTAGCTATTACAGAAAATGCTGGTCCAAATAATCCGCCATCGCTGTTATTTGTGCAACAGACAGTTTGAGAACAAACGTTTTTCCCCGATCGAGTTTATTGATTTGCTGTTGCGTCAATATTGTTTTCACTGCGGCGACTTTGTCAGTCCCTCGGAATATCATTAGAGATACAGAATTACGTTTGGCAACAGCTGCTGATAATTTTTTAATTTGGGCGGGCGTTAGGTATATTTGTCTGGTTGTATATTCCGTTTTCATTTATACTTGCTTGTCACACAATACTCACACTTGGACAGCCATCCTTCCCTTGGTTGCATCAACTGTCAAAAATCTATCACTGACAACTAGCGCGTATACGTTATATTGTTCGGCTGGCAGTATGCTAAGCGTCCAAGTGACTTCAATATCAACAGTCGATCCAATAACTCGTTCGGAATGTTTTGATATGTCAAAATAAAAGATAGGATACAGTGATCGAAATTCCTCTACTGATATCTTAGACCCACTGTCAGCGTCCTGATATTTTTGCATAGCTTCCATGAGATTGTTGTTGTTGTTGTTGCAGGGTTTAACGATAGGCTATACATGGCGAACAGTATTAATGGTGGAGGAAGAACCCGGGAAAACCCCGGAAAGAACCACCGACCCACGAGAAGCTACTGGCAAGCTTTCTCACATACCCATATTGGCCCAATCCGAGACTCGGACCCACGCAGACAGAGGTGAGATGGCAGTGATCCGTAACGGATAGCGCTTTAGACCACTGGGCCACTCGGGGCTACCCTCCAAAAGGTACATGTACGGCCGAGAGATGTTTCTGGTGGCGTCTACAGCAAAATTGCATTTGATTGCACGTTCGGGATATTGTCTAGAATTTACTCTGACAAAGATTCGTCTGACATCAGGGTTATCAAATATGGAGTTGTTCATTTCTTGATCATTACGACGTGCCTGTCGTTGAAATACAACGAACAAATGTCAAGGTAATTGTTCGCTTGACGTAGTTGTAACACGCCATTTGTAATCGGTTGCGTTAGGAATCGTTGTTTATTAAATTCTGTTTTGCTGAAAATATATTTTTTTGTGTACGCCGTCAATAATGATTCGAGTTCCATTGTTTCAGCTACAGACGGAACAACTCGTGGCATCCACAACGCTAATCTTGTAATATCGAACCGTCCATCGGCTACTCCAGCAGCGTGCATTATACAATCGTTTTGATCAGCTCGATCTAAAATAAGCGTATGTTTTAGTCCGCGAAAAACTTTGTTATATTCGCGACAAAATCCAAATATTGTACTTAACGGAAGCATCATTGTTATTTGGCGAGATTCTGCGGCAAATGTTTTTCGTCTGGCAAATCCCTCGTTATATTGCTGTCGCCGTATATTTGTGATCGCTAATCTTATTGAATCCCCTATCGCAGCTGCATCATCTGCAGCTGGATTAGTGATTAGATTATTATTATCTGTTATTATTTGTAGCAGGAGCGCCAGCACCAGTACGAAACTCGCTTAAAACAGTTATCCCAAATGAGGTATCTTTAAACCACATCATATTTGTGGCCACTGATCTCGAATAATCATCGCTGAACGAGACGATATTAAGTATTGTACTCGCTATAGGCAAGTGCATTGAAATATCATCCGCGGTCTGATTGGCCAGTTGGTACCGTGCACTTTTAAATAAACTCCAACCGTTATTGACAAGTGCAATTTCTGCACCAGCTGCAATATCACCGCCTATCGCAGTTAGTACTTGGCCACGCACTTCTAATACCGCCTTGTGCGGCAATAGAAACACGTCCTTGTCTCTTGTGTTAAAAGTTCTGACGCCAGCTTTATTTGGTTCGTTTGAGTTTTCGTCGAGATACTCAACGTACTCGAATTCTGTCACTGTGTCGTCGGTATCATGTTCTTCGGCAAGATCGAGATAATATTTAACTGACATTATTTATTCTATAATCCACACAAAATTAAAGCAACTAAAAAGCAGCAGGCGTCATTGGTCTTGTTTTCTTTACAAGTTTGCGTATTACCTCTTCATCACGTTGTGACAATAATTTTTTTGTTGTAGCTATCATAGCTTGTTCTGTTTCTTTTGTTGGTGCAATATCTGATATTGCTCGATCTATTTCAGCGGTTAAAGGTGGGCTGCCTTTAATTTTATCAGCGATCTTTTATCCTACTGCAGTGCCAGCAGTGCTAGCAATAGCTCTACCTGCATCAAGTGCAATTGGTGCTACTTTGCGCGCAATTCCTGGGATGTTTTCAGCTGTTTTTGTAAATATATCTGAAAAAAATCCACCCACAAATTTTCTTCTAAAAACTTTTTTTGTCTCATCTTTGTTATTAAATTAGGTTTATAAAATGTATGCGCGATAACTACGTTGTTACGCGCCTACGCATTGCGTAGGTGTAAGTAATACTTGACAATTTCATTGTTAAGATCTATATGTCGGCCTGATTGATCTGTTAAGTGCATTGTTGTGCTCGTTATTTGATTATCAGGAGTAATCGGATAGTATATTATTTGTCGAGGATTAATTTGCATCAGTGACCCAGGCGGGACATCTGGTGAAAACCTATAGATTGTTTGACCTTGACTTCCTAAAGCTGAATAAGACCCTGCTGCAATAGAGCGATTGATCAATATTGTGTTCATTTGTGTTACATTAACTGGCAGATCTCCGTCATATGATACACTTTGTTCTGCCACACTGCCATATTGTTGGTTTTTAAAACCTAATAATGATGCGATACTAGTCCCTGGTGAAAAATCGATTATCAAATTATTTTTTAATGTGATTCTGGCTCGTAGCGTATTATAGTTTGGAGTCAGTTCAAAATTGTCTACGGCAGTGTATTTTGTTATCAACTCTCTTATCGTTTTGTTGAGATCAGTTACATTATACACCCCCTGTAATATTCTAACTGACACCCAAGCACCAGAATTAAATGTAAAGTCATCATTGACGTTTAATTTTACATTTGCCATAGAATGACATACTGTGGCAGAAATTAATCCGATTTCGTACTGTTTATTCGGATCTAGTATTATTGGGGGATTATAGTGCACAGAAAAGTTTGTACTGTCATTCGTTGTTTGTGACGAGTCGAGCAATAATGTTGTTGACATTTATATTAAAGTTGTTAGATAAGATCGCTATGCAAAATTTCGTACTCGGATGATGTTAGTAATCTGCTCGATCTAAGATTATCTAATATATCTACAATTTCGACTTCGATTTAAATGCTTTTATTACCTGCTTCTTTTGATGATATTAACAAC
The DNA here is from genome assembly GCA_016617855.1 of Megalonaias nervosa. Lineage (NCBI taxonomy): Eukaryota > Metazoa > Mollusca > Bivalvia > Unionida > Unionidae > Megalonaias > Megalonaias nervosa. Next base: position 141,625 of record JAECUM010094480.1, on the reverse strand, counting down.
AATAGTCTGTCAACTAGTTCGGTTTTTGATGTAAAAATTTTAACACCTGTTCTAGTCCTTTCCTCTGGTAATTTTTTTTATCTCGTTCGTTTTCATACTTACCAAATAGTCTTTTGAAAGTCCAACCTTTTTCCATAACCTCCAGGTTGATTTCCATATTGTTCTACTGTTCGAAGCATTAGTGCGGCAATAATTCCATCTCGTATAACACCATATTCTCTTTAAAAAAAATCTTCATTTTCTGTTAAATTGTTTATTTTTTCATCAGCATCTGACCCAGTTCTCATAATGTCTCTTAATTTTTTTTTTTTTTTTTAAATTTTTATATTTTTCTTCTGGCCAATCTCGAATTTTTTTAATGTCTCCGATATTATGTTTACTAAAAAAATTATCATATTCTTCATCTAATATTTTATCACGTGCATTTTTTCTATAAAATATTATCTGCTTTTTGATAGGCATCATTTCTATGGTAGCTTCAGTTACCATATTTTGTTGCTCGGATAATTCTCGAGTTTGTCTTGACAAAGTTTCTATTAACCTTCTTAACTCGGCTGGATTAACCGTCATTCTTGCAATAGCATGTTGAAGCGCAAGAGGGTTGTTTATTAATCTGTCAAATTCAGCCTGTCGTGCAACAGGATCAGCAATGTTTCTCACAAGTTCCTCTACAATTTTTTTAGTTTCTTCTTTCGATCTATCTTTTTTTAAACCTAACAAACCTTTTTCTTGTAATTTGTTTAGTTCTTCTGAAGATAATGCTGATATTTCTGGTTTGATTACCGTGTACTGCTTCGGTAACCGGCTGAAAAAGTTTAGCAGTTTCTTCTTCCGCTTGAATTTCTCCTCGACGAGCTTCTTCCACTTTTTTCTTCAAAGCAGCTCGAGTTGTAATAATCTTTTTTTAGCAATTCAATTGTTTGTTGATGCTTGTCCATTGTTTATTTTTTTATACGCTCTATAAAATTCAACTATAGAAATGTGTCGATGCAACAACGAAACATCTTAGCTGGATCACTCACTAGTTTATTTAATAAAAAGAAATTATATTTGTCCTTGGTTGCTTGATGATATAATTCAATAAATGTATCTTTTGTTACATCACCGCATTGCTCGTTTGCAATATTTCTCACATCAATATTATCTAGTCCAGGAAATAATATAAAACATCCCGTATTTCGCCTAATAAATCTATTAACGTTATAGTACCCTTGAGCTAGATAAATTGAATTACATTTTTTGTTACGCGATAATGAAAAATACGACTCAATTTTATTCATCTCCTTGTTGTTTAGAGGAATATCGTCAAACACAATTATTGTATATTCGGACGTATCAAGTTCATTAACGGGAATTAATTCCTCTGGTTGTTTTATTAAAAAGATATCATCGTCAGCGTCAAGCTCATCATCATTGTACTCGCTTAACAATTTGTATTTATCCTGTTGTCGGTTAATTGTGTAAATATATACCTTATCGTAGTTAAAGTTATCGTTGAGTAAGAGATTTAATAATAAATTTGTTTTACCAGAGCCTGTACGACCAACAATAAGATAATGACAATCTGGAAGTTCGTTATTATGTTTATGTTTGATTAATCGTTCGGTGTCAGAATTTAATATCGTTGACTTTGCCATTATTGCTATACAATTTTATGTTATATAATTTACATAATATGACCTATTACACAAAGTTTGTAACAGCACTTACGGGATCTGTTTCCGCTGACGAACCAACAATAACTGATACATCATCGTTAGTCAAAAAGAAACCGGCGACACAATGACAGATTTTTTTATTAATGTCAAATCAGCGAGTATTTGGTTTAGAAGTAGATTATCCGCCACCAAAGGTTGATCATACTCAAGCGGTAAGTTACTCACAACTAAAAATGATTGATAATAGCAAACTATCACTGACAGGAGGAACTTGAAGCGGTAACTTGAATATGTCAGGAAAACAAATAATAAATTTGGAAACCGCGTATCCGCCAAGAAACTTAAATCAAACCTAAGCGGTAAGTTATTTCCAGCTGAAGTATGTGGATGATAACAAACTTAATAAAACCGGTGGAACGGCTACAGGAAATATTAACATGTCGAGTAAAAATATTATTGGGTTGGAAACTGCGTATCTACCAGCAAATGTTGATAGCACGCAAGCGGTGAGCTATGCGCAACTAAAATCTGTTGACGATAACAAGCTCAATAGACTGGCGACACAATGACAGGTAATCTTGTAATGAGCAATAGCTAAAAATAACTGGATTACCGACAACCTTGCCACCAGCTAATGAGACAGATGTTATTAGTTATGCTCAGTTAAAAGAAGAACTCACCCCGTATTTAAAACGATCCGGCGGACCAGTGTCAGGCAACATAAATATGAGAAACAATAAAATGACAACAACATATGTTCCAATCAACCCTAATGATCTGACAAATAAAGTGTATGTTGATAGTCTATCTAGTGGTGTAAAAAGAAACAAAAATAATTTTGGGTATATTCCAACACTTTATAAAGCATCTGATAACCGAGTTGGGTTTGAGGTAAGCGCATCATCATATTATCATGAAAATTATCCTCATCACGCTTTCTCTGATAGACAAGAATGGACTACTAACGGAGAAGTTGCGAACTTTTGAATTAAAATTAAATGTCCCATTGCAGTCGCTATTTGGCAATTTCATTTGCGAGGTCGATTAAACTCTAGTGTTGGTCGAATTTATAATTGGCGATTGGAAGGATCAAACGACGATATTGACTGGGTAATATTGTATAGTACAGAGAACACGTATATTTCAGCAACACAATATTTTACGACTCCAACAGAAAAGACTGTCAACAAGTACTTGTATTTTCGAGTTTATGTTGTCGCTGCTGAACATCCGTTTCCAGGATTGACAGCATTTCAAATATATACACTCGATGATCAAATTTAATCTAATGCTATAAAATAATGTCAGAACCATCAATTATAACCATTGCAAGAGAATTTTATGATAATATTTTTAACCCCAAAAAAGATGTTGGAAACGAATCACTAGCGGCACGTGTGATAAATACTACGAAAAATTGTACAATTACAATGATAAATTCTCCATTGTCAGATGAAGAAAAAAAATTTATTCTTGTTATGCATATGCGAGGACCACAACTAATAAAAGCAATAAGAAATTTTGGTATTATAAGCAGATACTGTCACCCTGATGATTGTCTAGAAGAACAAAAACAAGGTGAAATCCTGTTTTAAAAAAATAATGCTTGAGCTTGATTTTAAAAATATAGATTTGATAATACGATCAGGCCTATTAAAAACACGAGTAGCACAGGATGACAAAATAAACGATAACTATAATCGTCTCAACAAACTAGCCGAATCTAGGATAATAAGAACAAGAAGGAACAAGGAGTTATACAATAGTTTTTTAAAACGAGAAATTTTTAAGTATCTCGGTATGTACTACCACGACAAGGAAACCCTAGTTAAAAATCGTTACCATGACAGCGGATACGGAGTTAATTATAAAAGCATACTCGAACGCACTTCTACCAATGATGCGTAAAAAAGACCCAGAATTTGATCCGATTATTGTTGACAGATCACTAAAGATAATCAAAATTTTAAACGAAATTAATTATCTCCACGATTATGAGCGAGAAAAGTTTTATTGAAAAAGTCAGTCAAACAATATTTGAAGCAAAGTTTAATTCTTATTACGACATAAGTGATGAAGGCGATGTTTCACTTCCATCGCTCCAAAGCTCTAGACAATTGTCATTACGAAATTATTACAATGAAGTCGAGAAAATGTTCACAAAACAATACGAAAAATTATGCCTTAAAGTAAATGCATTTATTCGTATTACCTTTCTTGGACGAAAATCACTCCAAAAATTAATGCTGATAAATTTCGTAGTCGCATACGCAATTATTAGACAATATCTTGTCCTCAAAAATTTTACTTCGAATCAAATAAGCTTGGTACTTGGGTTTATTGATGAAAAAGAAAGAGAATACGGTAATTTAGTAAATGAAACAGATTTTTATGAACGTGAAGTAGAAAACACGTTTGATTCCTACAGTTGGTTAAAGAAAAATGAGGTATTGACAGATGAACGATATAAGGATACTTCGTCAGATGTTTATGACAAGTATAGAGATTTTATAGCTGATCTTAACAATAATAAGGTTCGTGAATTTCTTGATTCAATTGATGGTGCTACAGTTTTTAATACTGTATAAAAACTGTAAACAAATATTGTATATTGAAAAAACAGATCGTCGAAATCAATCATATTTCGGATGAAATTCGAAAACAAGATATGGACGCACTAATGCAATATTACAGTTATTATCATAAAAAAATTTGGTGCGTAAAACAATGTTGCAAGTATTATAGTAGAATACTTCGAGTAATATCATATTTACCACTGCTAATGACTGGCTCTGGTATAATTTCAAGTGGAGCATCATTAAACCCGTTTTTATTAATAATATCTGGTGTTGGTGTTTCTCTTGCAACAGCGTATAAACAAATTGAGCCTGAACCTGAGACCGAAAAAAATGCCTGCAAAACAGCTAGTATCACTTATAAAAATTACTTGATGAGACAAGAACTTATTTGCGAGGTGTAAAATATGATATGGACGATTTAATACGCGAGTTTCGTATTATTGACAGTATGTTAACAGATATTCTGCCAATGAGAGTTAGCAGATATGAAAAAAATTATCAAAAAAGTATGGTGATGATAGGGTATGAAATTTTGCCTAAACTTTAGAAATAAAATAATCTCAAACAATGCCTTTAATCCTCCCTAATCAATTTTATGTAACAATAATACAATAATCAATGAATATAAACTTGGGCCAGAAACCTCATCACCATTTTGAGAGCAAAAATTTTGGTCGGGGTGGGTGGGTCCTGGGGTGGAAATTTGTATGTGCTTAAAAGTGGTCAGGACTTGGGATAGGGTCTTGGGGCCAAAAACCTCCTTTTCCTCTAATACTATATTGCTTATTAGAGAACCTGTCTATGACAATGATAATACAAGCTTAATGTGGAACAAACTCCGATTGCTATTTGGTCTCTGTAGTGATGACAAGCGTAGCCAATCAAATACAAAATTATCTCAGTAATATTCTAAATTTTGCTCTTCGTCAAACTCTTCTTGATAGTATAAGGCAACTGATAAAGTTTAATCAAAATTGGATCAGAAATATAGCTGCTAGATTGTTGTCATACTCAGCCAATCGGATGCAAGGTCACATTCAAATAATATGCATGAATGTAACTCATAACCATACTCAGCCAAAACTTTGATGAAATAGGCCTATTTACAAAGTTTGATGTAAATCCTATCAAAAATGCAGTCTCAGTGATACAAGACCAATTCATATATATATATATATATATATATATATATATATATATATATATATATATATATATATATATATATATATATATATATATATATATATATATATATATATATATATATCGGTTATAATAAAAATCATTAAACATCTTTACGATATTAGATTATTTATCAAGTTTGATTAGACTCTAGTCATTAATATTATCTCTCAAGCGGTTGCAAGTTCAGCTAGTTATATGCGCAATAACCCCATTAAGATATCAAGATCTTTCTAGGTGTCATTCTGAATACAAACGAAGGACGACTGACGACCCACGTCGGAACCAGAATCACGGCCAGTGAGCTAAATAGTACTTCAATATACACCACGAACTTGTATAATTTTCATTATTAATATTTAAATATATTCCAGCTTTTAGGGTTTGATATTCATTTATATTGCAGTCAGCAGATACATGTACAAAAAGTGTGTAGCACAAGTACTACTTGGGTAGGAGGTGGGTTGTATTCAATGGAAATGATCGCTTATTTATTTCATGGTCGAGCTTATTCTGTTTTTGTTTCTCAGTTGGTATGTGTCTTTTGAACTTCAGAGAACTGAATAAAACCCTGAATATATGCTATGCGCAAAATCATTATAGTCTTTCTTCTTTATAAATTGTACCAATGCTGTCTTCATGCTTGCCCTCTGCAGTTGCTTGTCTTACTCTTACGGATTGTTCATCAGCCTTTGGAATACTTCTGTTGGTTACATCTGGGTTTGACCCCAGTTTAAACGAATCACGAATAAATTATTGTTGTATCAAACTATGCTATCCAGTATCATCAACATATCACTAAGTAACAATTAAGATATTTTCACCACCAACAACATTGTCCAATCAATTTCACGTTTGGATATATTATGCAGTATTAAAATTTTACTAATATGTTCTCATCTGTGTCGTAATTTTGCTGTCCTGGAATCAGCAGCTTCATTTGCTTTTTGTCGGATACTGTCGAAACAGGCATCGTGATAGATGTTCTGCTCTGTACCCCAGCACATAAAATACAGTTTACGTATGATGTGATAATCTAACCTAACATTGAAATACCTTCATCTGTCAGGCCATTACTATTTTGAATAAAAAGTAGATCCAGCGAGTAGGTTCTTTTTGTCTGTCACATAACTTCAGTTTCTGACCAACAGTTCTTTTTACGCTTGTACGCGGACAACACATTAGATGATCTTGGTGCCATACAACCTTGGCAAAGAGTTTAGTGTTATCCTGGCCCATTGTCGATAAAGTATTTAGTTTTGCTTTTGATGTATCTCCAGTTATAAGGTGGTCGAATTTCGAAATTAATCCAGATTAAATAAATTATCTCAAAAACATATGCTGTTATTATTCGATTTGAATGCATTGCCAACAGGTAGAGGTACCTTGCATTTAGACTGTAGCTATCGCCTCTAGAAATAAAGGTGAAATGTATATACTAATTTCATTAACTCTGGCACGCTTATGTCATTGTGATCCCAGTGTGAAATCCAATGACCAGATGTTGCCATACGCACTGAATAGTTTAGCTGATTCTGAGAAAAATGTCATGCCACTCAGTGATCTGTATCTTTTCATTGATTCACAGCTGTCAAATTTTAAAGAGTAGTTTTAAAAAATACCTAGTGGTTTGTGCGTAGAAAATTTAATTCCATTACATTCACTTGTTTCTTATTCGTTTGCCTTGTTGATATGCTTCTGGTGAGTTAATCAAACGAATAAATTAAACGGAATTGGTGGACAAAGGCAAGATGCTGTACTAGTTAGTATATGTTAAAAAGTGTTTAGCATTGCCATTTGTTTGTAAAACTGTTTTCTCTTGTGCAAATGCATTGATTCTCCATTTACAGTTTTTTTTTTTCACGCTCACGTGTAATTTTCTGTTGATTTTAATCTCAATTTTTTCACCACCACCCTTATCGTAATACCATAAGCAGCAGAGGGGGTGAACAGACCATTTTTGTTCGAGACCTTATTTATGAAAAATAAGCCTTCCTACGAAAAGGAAATCTTAAGGTCAATAATGTTAAACCACAACCTCTAACTAGTTAGCTCATTTTGTTACTTTTCTCTGACGCGCGTTTTTATTTTTAGGAATGTTTCGTTTACGCGCTGGTCACTCAACGCTTGTCGTTCACCTCCTCTGCTGCTGTAAATTAAACAGCCATTATAAATATTATCAATAATGATTGGAGAACCACACTCAGCTAGATTATCTCGAGAGCGACTAGATGCAATCAAAAAATATTTACCCGTCCATGATTTAGTTAAACAACAACTACAAGCTCGTCAAGAATCTCAGGTGGAATTTGCAGAAGGTGCAGAACAATTATTTAAACCGATTGTCGAACCAACAAAGAAAATTGTTACAGCAACTGAGGCAACACAAAGAGCTCTTGAAACATTACCTGTTGATATTGCTGGCCGTATTCAAGCAGCTCAACCTGGGGCTCAACCACAACAACAACAACAACCACCACAACCTAAACCACCAAGAACCAGAATTCAGATAATAGATAAATTTACACCTGAAGGTATTGCTGCTATCAAGGACCCAAAGCAATTACTTGATATTACCGCGTATGGATATTATGAAAAACAAAAACATGTAAAACCAGAACATGTTAAATCTCTAATCTCTGCCAGTTGGATTAAGGATATATATCGCATCGCTACTAATACTCCGGAAATCAGATCTAATGAAGATATTAGAAATTTTAATATCTTTGATAATATTGTACATGAGCATATCGAAAAAGCTAAACAATTTGAATTACCATCACCACAACGACAATTTGAATTACCATCACCACAACAACAACGAGAACAACCATTACCGCAACAATTTCGAGAAATGATGAAACGGTTGCAATCACCACGACAACCAGTCAAAATAACAGAGGAAGAATATCAAGATCCTGGCGCAACTGGAAGTGGTTTAGGAAGTGGCCTTATTACTTGTCCCAATAACGTCCTTGCTGATGTTGATCGACTAGAAATTCTCATTGGAGGAAAACGAGCTGGCAATAATTCCCCAGAAATCATTAATGAAGCAGCTGATATTTGTCAGCGATTATTTACAGGTGGTGTTATAGATATTAATATATATCGGTCCCTCATTAATGAAATTAGTGGCGATGTCACTTATGATTATCATAGTGACTAAGTATGTAATTAGATGCAATTAGTGATAAAATCACTTAATAATAATATGATCATACACAATACTCATAGACCAACCATGGTCAGGGTAATAAATTCACGATTACCAGTATACAAAACGACCTACGGAGATGGATTAGGTGATGTTGTTCAAGGTCTATTTAGAAGGATAGCCCCAAAAGCAATACCGCTTGTAAAGCAACTAGGAATGAAAGCTATTGATGTTGTTCGTGAAAAAGGTATTGGCGCTGTTGGTGATGTTGTTAGCAAAGCATTCTCAGCAATCAAGGATAGACTAGCGCGATTAATACGACGAAAACCTCAACCAATAAAATTACCCAGCACTGAAGTGATGCCCGCAAATGTCAGTAAAATAATAAATCAAGCTGCTAATAAAAAACTAGCAGAGTTGGCTACCAACACTAATGTTGGGTTAGAAAAAGAAAAAAATATAACCGCTAGTCTGATAGCAGGAAGCGGTCTTCGTGTTAGACGAAGACGATAATAATAAAGATGTTCAAACGTATATCTGATCCCGCGTTTGACATGGATGCACCAGTTTCAAAAGATGAATCTGTGCGCGATTATCAATATTATTCTTATGACGCACGTGTACCTGACGAGCGTGGAAGAACTGAGATACAAGTTCAAGATACAGGCAGATATTTCTTACCCGCTGAAGCATTTATCGAGGTTGAAAGTGAAATTCTAAAAACAGATAATACTGAATATATAGCTGATGCTAGTGTTGGTTTTGTTAATAATGGTATTATGGCGTTATTTAAAGGTACAGCATATATCATTGATGGACAAGAGATTGAGATCTGTCGTGAATATGTTGACGTTGCCACGACGATACTTGGTCTTGCGCGATATAGCGATGATTACTCAAGATCAGCTGGTCCATCAATGATGTTTGCAAAGGATACTTCTAATTCTCCAGAATACCAACAATATGAAATAGGACGACCAAGAAATTTTGCTAGAAACGCCGACGCGGATGTACAAAATATGATTATTAATGTAGATCCAGATTTTAACTTAGGATTTAGATCACGTCGAGCAATGTTAATCGGTAGAAGTAGAAGATTTTCATGTGCAATTCCATTATCACATATATTTGGATTTTGTAGAAATGTTAGAAAAGTTATTTTTGGAGCCAAACATACAGTTGTACTTGTAAGATAAGGTACCGACGATGATGCAATATGGCACGTTGAAGGAGCTGATGATGCTGCAACTAGAGCACTTCACGGTAAAGTAGTACTAACAAAACTTTCATTGTGGATGCCAGTAATGACTCCAACAATACCTGAAGAAGAACACCTGCTTTCTTTTATGAGTCAAGGTGGTAAATCAATGTTATTATGGTTGACAATGACCACAGATGCTGTGCAGAGTAATGTTAATGGTTTATTTACTTGGCAAATAGCATCACAGCAAGGTCTTTCTGCACCATGGCATATATTTATTGCGCTTCAGAATAATTTACGAGTAAATGATCAAACAGAAAGTAATATGATATTTGACACGCTTGGTGTTATTGAAGTTTCTTTGAGGATAAATGGACATCAAGAACCTTCTGAAGAAGTGTTGCTAAATTTCGATCAAAATCATGTAGCACGTGCTTATGATCGATTAATGACATTTATGGGACGTGATCAGAATATTGATTCTGGTTTACAAATATCACAGTTAGATTTTACAACATTATATCCGATTTATTACTTTTCGCTGGAACATTTAGATTTAACCAGACAATCCGTCGTTGACATATATTTTCGAGCTCGCGTAAACCGAGGAGCTATTGCTAATTACAGAGCAATTGCTGTTATACTCAGCGATAAATCAATGTTACTTGAAGGTGTTGGTGGACGAATGCAAGTCGTTGATGCCCCAGTAGGAAACATGTAATTAGATCGCTCATAATAATTATAAATGTCATATCTAGTTAATGTCAGTCTGACTCCTGATCAGATTAAAAAGCTACAATCATCATCAAAAAATAATTGTGCGGCAATAATATCACTAAAGCAAGAACAAATCGCAGGTGGTCCGAATAAGCTATCGTTATGAGAACGCCAGTATAGGCATTTCAATGAAGCAAAAAAATTCAATAAAGGTATAAAACTTAATCTTTCTGCGAGTGTCATTAAAGACATCGTTAAAACGGGTGGCATATTTCCACTTCTTGCCGCGTTACCAGCAATAATAGCCGCTGCAGCCCCAGCTGTTGCAAAAGCAGCTACATTAGGCGCTGATGGAACCGCTGCTGGAATGGCGTTAAAGAAAGCAACGGGTCAAGGAATTATGCACGCAGAAAACTTAAAAAAACGATCACCGGCAAAACAACACGGAAGACGTCTAAGAGCACCAAACGTGCCACAGCCGGGCCGTCTAATATTATCAGGCCCAGCATACGGTCGCGGTCTAAGATTGCCAGGGACCCCATATTCATGGTACGGAAAAGGTCTAAGACTGCCCCGGTGACTTCGTCACCGAGTTCGATGATTCTTCCTATGTCTAATTTTGATTTACTTAATGCTGCTAAGCAACTGAATTTAAAAATCTTTAGAGGAGTTTTTATGCGTGATCAATTACCTACCGTTGCAATGCAACATGAAACTGGTATTATTAATCTCGATAAAAACTCTGGTCCAGGCACTCATTGGGCGGCATATGCAATTGATCCACGTGGAATTATTTATATTGATTCGTATGGGTTGACGCCACCAAAAGAATTTTTAAAATATGTTAGCACAGTACGAAGTACTGCTATGCAAAGTAAGAATTCGATGCGTTCTAAGATCCGGTATTCAACATTACCAACACAAAAATTAACGGATCCGCCAATATGTGGTCGAGAAGTACTCGCTGTACTTGATGCTGTATCAAAATCAACAACGCCACCTCATAAAGTCGTGCATGAATATACTACGTTGTCACACTTAAACAGATATTAGTAAATATAATGGTAGATATTTATGGAAGATCTTCTCGCAATGCTCAGCAGCAAGTCGATTTATCTAAATATGCAACTCTTGATCAGCTCAGAAATGAAATCGATGATTTAATAAATATCACAAGTATGGATCAAAATGAAGTCGTTGTTTTTCAGGATAAACAAGGACGATTAAAGACGAGTAATATACAACTGTTAGATGTTCTTATACGAATTCCCACCGCGGTTGTTAATAATATCATTACTTTTGCTGATCAAGGTAAAATACAAGATTCCGGTAAGTCAGTTAACGATTTTATCAAGCGAGCTGGTGATTCATTCACGGATTACATTATCATGAATCGAAATAAAATTATAGATCTTGGAAACCCAACCGCAGATACAGATGCAGCAACAAAAAAATACGTCGATGATCAAGAATCTAAGTACGTATTAGTCAACGGTGGTATAATGCGTGCATTTCTCAACATGAATAATAATGGTATTAATAATCTTAGAACACCAGAATCAGATTTCGACGCTGCAACGAAGAAATATGTAGACGATAAGGAAATTCCTATGACAATTTCGTTAGCTACAATCAATGATGAAATGACTACACTCAATGCTAATTTTACTAATCACGTACAAACGTTCTTAAATTTTCGTCGAAATATAAACAGATCTATTAATGATTTTTTTGGAAGTCCACCAACCGTTGATATCAAACTCTCCGACGTTAATACGAAACTCAACGACATTGTCAGTGGAATACCTAATATTGTTCAAAAAACTAATCTGATTAAAATTCCACACGGACAAATTAAAAATATCGTGTATACAGTAGGATCAGGTTCATCAACATGGACACCGCGCGATAACACTCTCGAACATACCGCAGAAGTAACTTGGTTATACAGGCTATCCGTGTACGGTTTGGAAATTACTGCGGCCACTTCATCGTCACCGAATGTACATTATAATTCTCTACTGGTGATGCTAAATAAGAACATCAAAGAAACATTTACGTTGACATCAATGGAAATGCCCCAGAGACGTTGCTGGTGGTGTCTGGAATTCGTAGCTGAAACTTTTCAAGTAATTACTTAATTAAATGACAACGTCATTGTATAATGAATCAAGTGACGGAGTCACTTATCGACGTTCAACGTCACAGATACAATCAAGTATGTGAGTGTCAAACCAAACTAAAAAATATCATCGACGATTGTACAGTAAAAGTAAAAAATATCGCAGACGTATGGTTGTTATTGATATAATTGTTTACTCAGTTTCTGCTGTTATTGCTGGAACCGGATTATTATTATCAGCAACAACAATGACAGCACCTGCAGTTGTAACAATTGTCGTTTCAACTTCAACGATTATCGCAGGCATTCTCAGTATTATCGCTAAGAAGATATCTACATGTACAAATGATAAATTACACGAGTACATAATAAAACTACACACAGTAACAACATCTTATTCTAAACTATCATCGTATCTTTCGGCGTACCTCAGCGATGGTAAAATATCTGATGAGGAGTTCGCAACGATAATGAAAACCTACAATGAAGCATTTAGAATCGCTAGCGATTCTAGTGATAAAGTAACTTGTGATAAAGTGGAAGATTGAATTCCCGAGAGAACACAACGCGTTCTATTAAAATAATAATTAAATACGAAGTATTTTAAATAATGTCAACGTTAGGACTATTACAACAGATCGTCACTAATACAACGCCGTCAAAAACTACTATGATATCATTAAGTTCGACCAATCCTGAATTTAACGTTAACTTTCCAACTGCAATTTCAGCAAGTGAAATAGCGCTAGCACAATTACGAGTTTATCATAGCTGGCCAAATATCAGGTCAAAATCGTCTGGTGGACTACCAGCAAACAATTCACTTGTATTTGCAAATAAGAATAAACCTGATGGAACTCCTGATTGGCAAGTTGTTGGAATTTCAACGGGCAGTTATCAAATAGAACAGATTAATGATGAGTTCCAACGTAGAATTAAATCTATTACAGGAAAAGAATTAAAAATAGCAATTACTGTTTATGAACCAACATTATCAGCGGCGATTGAAATAAATTCCCCTGATTATGTTGTAGATATTTATCAAAGTTCGATCAGATCAGTGTTAGGATGGCCTCAGGTTCCACCGGAAGTAGTAAAAATTCCCGAACCGACCATAGAGGAATTAAAAACAACAGAATTTTTTTTAATAATTACACCTGATTATTTGAATAAACGTCCATGGATATATATCTCTGAGGATGAAATAATAACTATGAAAATATTTTATGTCAAGCCAAGATCAATTCGTTGACAGAGAATTTTTACAAGAATTTACAGATTCTCTAAAGCTTGAATTTGAAAAAAGATTAAACGAATTAAAAAATTTGTTTATTACATTATCGATTGAATATTTAAGCGACACATTTGAGAATGCCATCAACGTTATAAAACATTTAAACAGGGTTATTGTTGATTTACTATATGTTGATCGTGCTGTTTATAAAACTGTTTATAGAGCATTAAGACATAATTATAAAATAGTAGAATTATTTATTAATACATATCCAACATCATCACCACAAGCGTTTAAAATAACAGAATTTGACACAACTGCATCTAAAAAACAACTCAACGATGTTATTGATGAATCTTTCCCTAAAATACATACAGCGTGGAGAAAAAAAGCTTCACCACCGGTTATTCTTAAACATATAAATGATCCATACGGTGGAGGCCGTCATATCTCGCCTGGTATTGTTAATATAACATCAACGATCGCAGTCAATCTAGTATGTGATGTAATTGATGGCAGCTATCAAGTAGATCTTTCAAAGTCTATCCACCGCAGTGGCACTGCAGAGCAAGGATATATATTATATTCATTCACACCTCAAGCGCCACCCGGGTGGTTAATTGTATCTGAACCAATTAACCCCGTTTATCTACGTGTACATAATCCGTTATTATCAAGGATACATTTCAAACTTACAGACCAAATAGAACGTATTTTGGATTTGCAAAATGAGGTTTTAAGTATTAATCTATATGTGAGATCATAGAGCGTTATCGCAAAAAAAAGAAAAAAAAAATATCCGAATCTAACTCGGATCAGAATAATTTTTTTTTACTGGGGTAAATCGTAATTATCAGAATAAAATATTATAAATAAACTGTCAATTTTGCCAGGGATTTTGTTTAGCCATTATCACATTAACTCCACCTTCACTTTCATTTTCACAATGCTCTCTTAACTGTCTTATACGAAAGTTCACAATCTTTTTCTGTTCGTATTCATGAGATAATTCTAACTTAATTTTATCAATAGCGTTTGAGAGAGGTACAAACAGCTTTACCTGATTATCTGTAACTGTTGCCAGCGACTGTAACATTGCCTGCTGGATAAACTTCATGAATTTATAATCAGATGGCAAAGTGTATCTGTTATCCAATTTCCGTTGTTCTAATGATTCAAAATCACACAGAATTTTTTTTCAGGACTAAGATTATCAGATATATTTATACCGTTATGTTGTAATTTTTTAATAGCAGAAATAATAACATTAATATTTTCGGAATTCATTATATTATAAATGTTTGCTTAATATAAAAATATTTCTAAATTAAAATGATAAAACATATTTCTGAATAATAAAAATTTATAAAACAAATTACAACACAACCCCATATGAACTCCTAGGTTGTCAAACAACATCCTAGCAAGTTCAGGGGCATTTGAATTAATCCCCATGTGACCCCCTAGGTTGCCAAACAACATCCTAACAGGATCAGAGGTTACATATAAACTTAATTCTAAGAACGTATCCTAGGACAGCACATTTTAACCCCATGTGACCCCCTAGGTTGCCAAACAACATCCTAGCGGGATCAGAGGTTACATATAAACTTAATTCTAAGAACTTAACTAACTTATCCTAGGACAGCACTGTTTAACCCCATGTGATCCCCTAGGTTGCCAAAGAACATCCTAGCAGGATCAGAGGTCACATATAAACTTAATTCTAAGAACTTTAACTCTAGGACAGCACAGTTACATATAAACTTAATTCTAAGAACTTAACTAACTTATCCTAGGACAGTACAGTTACATATAAACTTAATTCTAAGAACTTTAACTCTAGGACAGCACAGTTACATATAACCTTATCTTAAAGACAGTACTACGGGCCTTCTCTACGTTCAATACAAATTTGCACACTCCCCCATCATAATCAACCCAGGGAGTGCAAAATTGCACCCACCAAGTGACATGGTGGGAGAGTGAACAAATTTTCTATTGAAACGCAGAAGGGCTGGCTGAAGCCCCACTAAAGAAGAGGATTTTGGCATAATATCGCCTTTCGCCCGACAATGTGCCCGTCACGAGAATCGAACCACGGACCTTGAGTACGAGAATCCAGCGCGTTAGCAATCGGCCACCGGACTTCACTATATATACATAATGAAAATATTATTATATAGTTAAAGCGCAATGTACTTAAAGTATACAGAATGAAATCACAATTATTGTAAAATGTAGTGTGGATTTCTTAATAAAATCACAATTATTGTAAAATGTGAATTTTTTTTTTCAGTTTCCAAATACTTGGAGAAACTACATACACAAAACCTGCATTTCTGCCGAGTTAAAAGTCTGTATTATCAGACGTTGCTAAGGATACTAAAATAATCGATAGTTATATGAACACGCATGCCATACTCATTTCTAAAAATAACTTCATGTATACATTTATTCACTGTTGAGATATATTAGCCGATATAATCTAACACAGACAATATGTGACTCAGGTTATCGGATTAGCTTGTTCTTATTAAATGTGTTTCTGTGTAATAGTAACACAAATTAGCTACATTCAATGGGTTTCTTGGAAACATTAGTGTCCTATGGGACATTCAAACTGTATAAATCTCTATTGTTGTGTTATACATGTATTTTGAAGACAAATGGATTTTGCTGCTGACTAGTGTACACACAATTACATATCATTTTTATGAACGATATATTTATTTATGGACGAAATAACACATACAATAAGGAAAGATATATCGATACTTACTCAAAGCAATGTGGGTTCCATTTTGACCAAAATTCACAATATATTGCTGTCATTAGTACAACAAGTACGACAACTGCAAGATTTACTAAGTTATGCTTGACGGAGTTTTCTCGCTTAATCATCTGATACCATAGGAACATACGCGAATCTGACTTTTCGTCCAAATCTTATTGAAAAAGCAGATTTTGTGATATTATCTGCCACGCATTTTACTGAAGGTGGTACTATGTTAAAATATTTACCAGCAGAATTAATTGATTTAAATATAATTTCTTGGCCAGTCTCTGTATTTACAGATTTAACAGCCCTTGTGTATCGTGCGCCGCCAGAATTTCCGGACTTGCAATTTTGACTTTGTGTAACAATTCGCAAGTTTTCAAGCGAGTTATCAAGTTTATTACCACTGATGTGATCTATTACAAGTCCATCTTTAATGACCCCATAAAAACATTCGTAGATGAATCTATGTGAGAAATAATTTTTATTTCCACTGGTATTAAATTTAAAATAACCAAATTTATCAACACTACCGACTGGTTTCTTTAATCTACAGTGCCTAATTACACCATCACGAGATGCTTCATAATTTGTAATGATTGGATGCGTTACAAACTCATTTTGCTCCATTTATATACTAATATTATTTGTTTAAATCATTATTTTGAAAATCTAGCAGATAATCTTCTTCGGTTTTTATAGGAGATTCACCTGAAGATGTTTTATTTTTTTTATCGTAATATCGTTTCAGCTCTCTGTATTTTTTACCACCACATTGCACACACAGTTGAGTTTTTCCTCTGACTCCAACACCACACCGCACACACGGTTTTGGTCCTAAACTTCCATGTCTAACGCACTGCATGTGAAAACCGCAGAATTCATTTACGCATGCTTTGTTACAAGGAGAAGTATATCCGATCATAAGCCAATTACATCGATTATTTGTTTGAATCATATACAAGAGATTAAAATTCAATTTAAATACATATTTGTCTTAATTATAATAATGCAGGAATTATCCGCAATTGAACCCTCCGCTGTCTCAGCGGGAGCTAGATTTGATCTTGACAGACTGCCGAAATATAAATTTAGTTTTTCGATGCAAGATCTAGCTTTAACGAATAAAGATAAAACAAAACGTATCCGTGAAGCCAAAAAGGAGTTTCGCGACGATGGTGCGGCTCATGTGTGGTCGACATTCAGAATTGGAAATATTGTTAATGTAATGAATGACAAACGAGGAAGAGAGATTATTGACTATCTTGTTCAGAGATATTTTATTTTAGTAAAATTTATTGTAAAGACAGACGATGACACTTGGATTATTCGTGACAAACGTGATTCTGTCCACATGCAGTCAGGAAATAATATTGTTCTCAGTAAAAATTCCAGACCAGGAATACTTACTGGTATTGACAAACCATATTACGAACGAGCTTATCCTGTGACTGCGGTTGTGTACGCAATATATCCGTTAATTAATAAACCTAACGTTGGGGATCTCAAACCTATGAAGCTATCATCACTGACTTCGTCAAGAATAAATTGTGTAGCTGAACGGGTTACAGAACACTTCACAAACGCGATACGCGGAAACAGTTTAATGGATTTACGACGTAAAAAAATAAATACGTGGGCAGAAACAGTTAAAGATACCGGAGCGTCTATCAGCGACGTTGATGAGCTGGGAAAGAAATTAAAATTCCCAATAACAGTGAAGACGTTAACCGGAGAGATTTTGTACAAATCGAAATATGAATTAAGAGGAGCTTCGATAGATATTATTGATCATAACGCACATGCATGGACTGTGGCAGTAACAATATTTCCACGAGACAGAACGGTTAAATTTTATAATGGTCATATATTTGATTTTATCAGAAATATCAGTAAAATTGACCCTGTATCTGTTTGGCTGTTTCAAAGTTCGGAATATGATTATCATGATCAGTTTGTACGGTCTAATGGTGATATTTATCGTACAGAATTTCTCCACGAAGAAATGAAAAATCTTGCATTAAAATATACCTCTGATGATATTAAGGTTGGACAATTACTGAATAACTGTTTTACCGTTCCATCAGTTGCTGCTCACGCTGCTCAGGAGAAAAATTCATGGAAACCGACACGATTGGAATTTCTTGAAGATGTCCAACACAGTTGTGTGGAATACGGACACGGTGGATTGTGGAATACTAAATACGATTATAATGACGTTATCTCAGTTGATATGGTAGCATGTTATCCTGGAAGTTTTCTTGGATGCGGAGAATGTTCTGAATACTTTAAGAGATTTGGACATCCTACACACGAGGTGACCAGAGTTGCGATAAACGGACCCTTACCAGATTTTGACTTAACCGGATTCGCCTGTATAGAGTCGTTCGTGTTTTACGGGGATCTCCATCCGATTGTTTATGCATGGTTTGGAAAACATTTTTCAGAAAAATGTTGGGTTCCAATAGTATTAATATAGTACATGCTTGATGCTGGAATTTTAGTGTCGTTGAACGTGAGTGAAGCAATTATATCATACCGCGTGCAGAAACAAGTTTGGTTGCCAGAACCGGATATATTTAATATTAATGATGCTAGAAGAGATTTTTCTAATCTTAACGAAGATGACATTGTTAAAATTACTAATCATATACGTGAATGCAGGAGAGAAAGTGATGAGAAATTTGCAAAAGATCTCGGCAGAAAAATAATCGGTAAATTTACACAAGGAGGATCATATGATCATAAACGAATGTGTACAAGATTAATCATGGACGATGCTGAACTCGATTTTATAATTAATGATACAACGGAGAAAAACACATTTATAAGTCGAAGTAATGCTTATTTATCAGACGGAACTAAATTAGGTACAATTGTGAGCTATACTGATGGCAAGTCACCGCAGTTTACTCATTTAAGATCTTCGATGCTAGCGTACGTTTCGATAAATTTATTATCAATGATAAACAGATTTCCTCGTTATGCAGTCAGAGTCGCGACAGATTCATTTTATATAAATAAAAAATATGCGGATTCGTTAAAACAATTGCATATTAACAATCATGCATCATGGGGCGAATGGAGAATAAAACATGAAGATATAATTAGTTATTCTGAATCTGCCGACGTTGAAAGTGCGGAGACATATTACAAGAATAATCAAATACCAGGATTGTCATCGGCACCATCTGTATATGATCCTGTGGCTAGACATAAAACCGTTTATCTTAATGGGTGTATTGGTTCAAGTAAAACAACACGCGCGATTGAATTATTTCATAATTGTTCTGATATGATTGTTTTGACACCGACACATAAACTCGACAGGGAAATAAAAGAACGAGGAATAAAATCATGTACATATCATAGTTTCTTTAGATGGTGCTGAGACGCATGGACTCCATCGCATATGGGTGAGAAATACATTCCTAAAATTATTATCTGGGACGAGATATGCACGGTGTCGCTAGAGGTATTAAAAAATATTTCTTGATTGGCTGTTATTGAAGAATACTGCTGTGATAATGTGTGGCGATCATGGTCAACCGCCACCTTTCATTGGATCGTCTCCACACGAGAGGCTGAAAACATTTGTAGATTATTACGAAGAAATAACTGATGACCATAGAGCTATTGATAAATCACTAAAAGAGTTTAAAAAGTTAATAAGACTACAGCCAGATAAAATACAGTGTGAGATAATGCGTAAAATAATTTCAGAAACTTCTATGAATGATTTTTGGACTTTATGGAGACCTGCTGATTTGATAGTTGCAAGTAGAAAAATAGTTCGCGATACACTTCAACAACAATTATTTACGTTACATAAAGAAAATTTTTTAAATCTACCTGTACCTTTGTGTTATCGCCCAGCAGATACTCGACGACAGAATGTTGATGTTGAGATTCCTGGTGGTGGAATACAAAATCTTGTGCTAAATGATATTGTTTTAGTTGTTGTTGATGTTGTTGAGAGTGCGTTGAGAATGGATAAATCGCCGTGGACGTTAGGATACGCTATAACGATTCACTCGTCACAGGGATTGACTATTACTGATACAAATATTTGGATTGTCGATGATCGTATTGAGTGGTCAAATTTAGTTTATCTTGCAGTGTCTCGAGTCAGAAGAACATCTCAACTGCACTGGGTTATCATGGATTGCGTAATAACCGAAGAAATCACTAACAACTTTGTCAATATCAATAAAAAATTAGCGAGTTATAAGCAATGTGACAAACAAAATAATCGCGACTTTGATATGGATGCTGAATTTATTATAACACTAAAACAACAACAGAATAATCATTGTGCAAGTTGTAACTGTAATATGCTGTTTCAGTATTCAAATAATAATCCAAGACAATTTACCGTTGATAGAATTAATAGTAGTCTTGGTCACACACGCGAAAATGTGATGCTGACCTGTCTTGAATGTAATCGACGTCGAGGCGCTGGACGCTGTGCAAGTTTACAAAAGTGAGCGCGGTGGTAATTGTGTATCCGTAGGAATTATTTGTAATTGTTCGCGTACAAATCCACGCTGAAGAGCAGTTGAATCTAATCTGTAGATTGCAGGTCTACCTGTGGACCTTACCACGCTAGAAATTTTGTGTGTGGTCACACTCCAGATAGGATCAGTTGCTCTTTTTCTACCTCCTTCAAGTTCACCAGGTTCATATAAATATCTTACGGTAACATTACCTAGTACTGGTTGAGAGGAAGATTTACGTTGCATTGGTATATATTTTTTTGTGATCGCATTAGAAGGTTTCATAAATATTGCACGAGTCATTTCGTTGTTTAACGCAGCTATCACACTTGGTAACCTTGCAACCCATTCACGAGATTTCTCCATGGACTTAAAGTCAGCGGATATTTCCTTTGCGTATTGGTATCCAAATAACCGCTCAGCAAGTGTTCGATTAAATCGTTCAACGATTGCCTGATCACGATGAATTTCAGTGTGTCCTCGTCTGATTTTAACTTTATGTCGCTTCATCAACGATGATACTGCACCAAGAAATTCTTTGCCAGGATCAACCTGTAGCAGTTGTGGCCATCGTAGACCACC
This sequence comes from Megalonaias nervosa, assembly GCA_016617855.1. Lineage (NCBI taxonomy): Eukaryota > Metazoa > Mollusca > Bivalvia > Unionida > Unionidae > Megalonaias > Megalonaias nervosa. Next base: position 119,918 of record JAECUM010094480.1, on the reverse strand, counting down.
ACGTTGATAAATGCGTTCAAACGCAGATGCAACTTCAGTTGCTGTCTTTGTTGACAGTGGTTCTGCTTCTTTATATCTACTCGCAACGTCAACGACGGTTAACGCGTATCTGTATGTGTATTGACGTCTGCCAATTTTAATGGTATCGTGTGGTAAAAACAAAATATCTGCTTGATGAACTTCATTAGGGGTACTGACATCAAAATGTGCATACTGAATTTTTTTAGGTGGACGTAGATAGATTTGCCATATTGCCTGTCGTGTTAACCACGCTGCAGCAACATCACGTGAGACTTTTGCTGCTTCAGCAAGTTTACTAATCGCTGCTTTACCTCTCCAATATCCTCTTGGGCTATAATAAACAGATTCCATTATTATGATAAAAATCAGTTGATTAATTACCAGCCCCTAACATTATTTTACCTTTCATACCAGCTTTTATCAGAAAAGCAGCTAATTTTTCTGGAAGTGATTTATCTTTTAGATTATTTATGGCATGAATTAATTTTATATCGGCGAGATGTCGTTGTTGTAAATCTTTACTTTTATACGCGACATCATGAATGTGACACGCTTGATCAATTACGTTTATTGGATACTCTCCAGGTTTTGGTTGGTCTTGGTTATCGAGTCGGATATCGAGACGAGTTCCAGGACCACAATAATTATATCCGGGTATCTGTTTTTCACCAGGATACTTTGCCCATGGAGCTCCTGGTAATTTACCTAACGAAGCAGCGATATCTCCACCTGTCTTTAATGAAATAAATTTGTATTTTTTTGTACCACATTTCACACACTTGCCTGTAAGTGCGCGCCTGTTATTTTTTGTTATTATTGTCGTTAATCCACTGGTATGAGTGGGTGCTCTACATCGAACACAATATAAATCCATATTACTATTATATGGATATAATTGACTTCTCAGCGACACGAAAACAAGAGCCAGTCAAGCATCATCCAGCGCTACCAAATTCTATCAGAGCAATTATACTTGGCCCATCTGGGTCTGGTAAAACGCAATTATTACTTAATCTGATAATGCGATGGCTCAAGTGGGATAAATTATATTTAGTAGCACCATCTGTAGATGATCAACGATGTTACGAAGTACTTAAAGATTTTAATGAAAATGCAAAGTCGCTGACGTGTCCTGATAATGATGCTATTGATTTTATTACCGATATCGATGAAGCTCCATCCATAGATGATCTTGATGGATGTATCAATAATCTCGTAGTATACGATGATGTAATGCTGGATAAACAATCCAATCCAGCTCGGATATTTTCGCGAGGCCGTCACAAAAATACAGACGTGATTTATTTAACTCAGAAATACACACAAATTCCAAAAGTGATCAGAGATAATTGCAATATCTTAATTGTGTTTAATAGAGTAGATAATTATACTTTACAAAATATTTATTGTACTTGGTGTTCAGGGGACATGGACATGATTAAGTTTAAAAACTTCTTTTCAAAGCACAAGCTATTCCGTTCGGATTTATAACGATAAATTTACATGACCCAAGATCTAGATATCGTATAGGTCTGGATAAAATTTTTGGTTAATTACAGCAGCAGAGGGGGTGAACGACCAGCGTTGAGTGACCAGCGCGTAAACGAAACATTCCTAAAAATAAAAAAAGCGCGTCAGAGAAAAGTAACAAAATGAGCTAACTAGTTAGAGGTTGTGGTTTAACGTTATTGACCTTAAGATTTCCTTTTCGTAGGAAGGCTTATTTTTCATAAATAAGGTCTCGAACAAAAATGGTCTGTTCACCCCCTCTGCTGCTATACTCTATATCCCATATTACACCCATCAATCATACACCAAGGTGTATACTCTATATCCCATATTACACCCATCAATCATACACCAAGGTGTATACTCTATATCCCATATTACACCCATCAATCATACACCAAATGAAGGGAATTAAAAGTGCTTTTGATAATACCTAAGATATGCGGAACCCCGGGTAATTCTTTTTTCTTCAAAAACCCAATGCAAACTACGAAATTGTAAAACGCCACCTTAGTTGGTCGAGTCCACAAGATGCTTTTACGTTAATTTGTGTAGTAATACAAGATTATTTACTGCTGTCGCCGGTGGGATGGAACCTAGGAAGAAAAGCAATATAGATCCGCTAATTTTTGAGCAATAGAGAAAGCAAAGTCGTTCGTTGTGTAATGAGCTTTTTGGGTCATTCACTGTGTTACACAGTGAAAGTTTAAGTATAACGTTGTTTGTATCTCTCTCTTCGCCTCTTGTAGCACAGACAGCAATTATAATTGTTTTGTCAAAGTACGGTAGATACTCCTTATCGCTAGTAGCTCAGTTTTCTGGACACTGTTGCATTATGGTCATGCAATTTCATGTGTCCACTCATATGTGTCACATATGTTAACAACCATAAATGGTCAGCTATGGTTGTAATGACCTGTTTTCCTTGCTAAACTAGATAAGCGAAAATTTGGGATTTATATATTATACAGGCGAACCATCGTTCAATAGAATTTCCTGCTGGTCATTCCTGGAACAAACCTTTGCATTCAAATCCAAGTATAAGTGGGTGATGTACTTTTGTTTTCAGGTTCCATAATCATTACTCTAATGGCGGACGCTTATTATTGACAGGGGGAGGTAAATATTGTAAAAAAAAAAAAAAAAAATCTTTCAGCTGAAAAGGTTAGTACAGTGTTAAATTTGGATGTGTCAGATGTTAAATGTTAAGGTGGCTGTGTTAAGATCACTCAACCCAACGTGTACAGGGAGTACATTTTTTTGCCAAGTTAGATACAGATGAGAAAGAATGAACAAGTTTTGTTTGTGCTTAGAGGTTTTCAAAATTTCATGTGTAATTATATACACGCATCAGATCAACATTTACGGTATTCAAACTATGCTGAAATTGGTGGATATTGAGTAAAAGTGAGAAACATTTGATTTTGATAAGAATCTTATAGACTATATACATTCATTTAAAAATAATTTTAGGATTTTTCATAAAACAAGGAAAGTGTTTTCACTGAAAAAAGAATAACTTTTATTTGTGATCAGTTTTAATTAAAAAAAATAAAGCAATAAAACATACAGAAACATTTTTTATACGAATGCTCAGAGAGTACATTTACAATGCATTGCATAACAATATCACAACATCGAATTTGTTCTGAACTTTCTCTAATTTGCCAATTAGTAAAATGAGAAAATGTGTAGTAAAAGCACGTAGGTAATGCACGGAAACTTCAGTTACGTGCTGATTCTTCGATGCAGATCTTAAAGGAACACCTACCCCCCCCCCAAAAAAAACCCCGACCTGTTTTCATCAGAATTTTAAACCCGTATTTACGAAGCTGTGCGATTTATGTGTACCCTCTAAGTCGAACCTAACTAAGTATACAAGCGAAACATGGTACTACTTTTCTGTGGCGGCAGTTTTACTAAAGTGTTTAGTTGTATTGCATTTACTTGCCGATATTTTCCAGAACTTTTGGGATTCCGACCATGCCTAGAACTTATCACTCTAAAGCAAAGGCATATAGCGACACATTCCTAGCTTTATTTACTAGGGATAAATGTAACAGACAGGGGTCAGCGATAAGTGATTTGGTTAATTGTTTCCTTTGCCTACGTTTGCTTGATCTTTCATGCACGCGGTTCATGGTCAGGAAAAATTAAATATGAAGCAAAGATAATTCATTCTGCGACGAACACGCTCAGCCCTTTGACTCTGGAGTCAAAGTCGCGCGAAAGATTTGCATTAAGTTTCTAGTTACAAAATTTGTATTGGTATATATTTTCTTTTTATGGATTCTTTTAATAATTCACCTAATGGAGTCAAGATCACAGACAGGGAACCTTCGTTACACTCGGGTAGTTTGATAGTTTGAAGTTTTAGGGTTGTGGTAGTGGTGGGATTGTCTGGAAAAAATGCTCGGCTCCCAAAAGCTTGAAAAATATTTTCCCTCTGATTTCCCACCCTGATTTGTTTTATGAATTGAAAAATTATTTTGAGGCCAAAGAATGTCATATGACCCCGCCCCCATTAAATGGTAGGTCCCTAAGGGAAGTTTCTGTAATAATTCCTATCTTTGAATAAATGTATTTGTTTCAGTTAGGCATTGACTGTGTGATCGACATGCAAGCTCTCGCTCTTGTTGTATATTTCTATTTACATAGAGATGGTTAATAATTATTAGGAATGAGCTAAAGAAACAGACAATGTTTGAAAATATGCGTTTTTTTTCTCCGAATTATGGATATAGACGTTTACTTTGCTTTATTAATTAATTAGTTGTGTTATTAGTATATTATGTAACTGCTCTGCAATGCTCAGACAGTGAAAGATAAAACGTATAATGTATCCAATATGTGAGCGAAATTTATTTCAACGATTCTGCTGTTGTTTCAGTTACGTAATATAATCAAAATTAATTAATTCCCGTTCATATTATCTTGCGGAAATGAATCAGTAAATCAATCAATAAATAAATTTTAGTCATCCATTCTGTACAATTCTGAATTTGAATACAAAAAGTTATATGCTTCTGGTCAGCGCGGATAGTTCACACACTCGCATTAAATTTATTTTCTCGCCCACGAATGTAAAGGCATGTTTTTCTCCTCCGATAGTGGAGATCTCGTCATCAGGGTTGTAGTGCTGTGGGAACGTGTGGGAACGGCGGTCCCTTACATTTTGCGCGTCCCTCATTTTTTTCTGCGCTCGCCATTCCCCCCTCCCCGCATCTGAGTAACATGCGTTCCCTCACTACTGTGTTCTCTCACTTCATTATTTCGTATTACACCAATACTCGTCAGCAATTTTATTAGAATGCTAAAGTTATTTGTTGTAGGCGATCATTTGCTGTATTCAACTGAAACTTTGAAATGGTATTACTGTATGCCGAAAGTCTGTATTCTGATATGCCAAAGTTCCTATTTCGCATGCAAGATGCTGTGTGTCTGTGGTCAGCGTGCTGGAATCTGGACTGGCAAGGGTACGGGTTTGAATCCTACCATTGCATCAGCCCGGTTCCGTTATGTGTTATGTTACTTGGCACTTGGCTCCAATTGCCTAGGCACGATATAACTGACATGTGTTGGCGAAAAATACCAAAAACAAACCAATCTTGTATTGGCTTCGTAAGCAGAACTCGTCATAATTATAATCACAAGCGAGCCGTTCAGCTAAAATTTTGTTTGAACAAAATATTTGCATAATTAAATTTGTACGGTTATGTCTTCTCCTTGCCAAGGATTTAATTTAATTCTTTCGTTGCCCAGAGATGTGCACAACAAATGGATCAGGGTGAATTTTATATGAACCAGATCGCCAATGCACTGGTAGGTTGATGTGTACCTGTTTTTGCTTTTTCTTCTTTATTTTAAATGTTCATTTTTCTCTCTGTATACATCTTCCTTTAAACATTACTTTTGTAAATATATTTTGGCAACAGTTCAAACAACTAGAAGAGAGAGAGAGAGAGAGAGAGAGGATTTCAATTTAGATTAAGAGAATTAGAGCTGGCAAATGAAAATCAATCCTCCACTTTACATAAAAATTAAAGTTTTGATGTTACTAAGAATATTAGGCTAGTACCTCCTTTTAAAGAAAAAGAAGTAGATAAATATTTTCCTCATTTTGAAAAAAAAAAAAAACATTGCTGGAAATTTGAAATGGCCAAGACAGCATTGACTCTGTTATTACAAAGTGAAATTTTTGGCAAAGCTTGTGACATCTACGCTTCTCTGTTAGTACAACAAAGATTATAATTTCGTTAAGGAATGCATCTTGAAGGGTTATGAGTTGGTACCTGAGGCTTGTCGATAAAAGTTTAGGAACGATGAAAAGAAACTGGACAAACTCGAATGTGCAAGAGAAAGAGAGCAGTTATTTGATAGGTGGTGCTTAGCCAAGAAGGTTGATCAAAATTACGAAAATCTCAAAACAACTCATATTGGTCGAAGAGTTCAAGAACTGCGTCCATAGTGAAGCTAATATTTACCTTGATAAGCGTAAGTTCGAGACTTTAGAAAATGCTACTCGTACAGCTGACAAGTATTCCTTAGCTCATAAAGTTTCTTTTGTCTCAGTAAGTCTTGCACTCAGCAGTCTTCTGGTAACAAAACAAACAAACTATTTCAGCCCAATACGAGCACTTCTAAATTTCAAATCGGAACAACTTTTAGAAATCAAGTTTCTGTTAAGACGGATCAGAAGTCCCTATATCTTCCTAGGTGTACCTGTTGCAAGAAGAAATGGCACGTTATTTCATTTCTGATTCCTACAAATTGAAAAATATGCTGCTAATTGAAAGATAAGCAACATAATCAAAACAGACCTATTCCAGATGCTCTTATTTCTAAGAGATCAAACTCACAGTCATGTACTGAAAACAATACATTTGTTGGGTCAAACAAACTCAGTCTGATTTTATTATGGAGAATTATGAACCATTCATGTCGAACGGTTCTATATCATTCATTGGTTATTCGGCCAATCCTATCCCTGTTAAATTTTTAAGGGACAGAGGAGCTTCTCAGTCTTTAATTATCAGGTACTTTGCTTTTTTCTGAGAAGTCTTCTTCTAATAAGAGTGTCATTATTCGGGGAGTAGAGTGCGGCATTGTTAATATTCCTCTTTAGTGTGTAAATTTGTCATCAGACTTAGTCTCAGGACCCGCGACAGTCGGAATAGTCTCGTCTTTACCCATTGAGGGTATTAATTTATTTACTTGGCAATGACTTAGCTATATATAAGGTTGTGGTTAATCAATTTGTAACTGACAAGCCTTGTTTAGATCAGAAAGTTTATGCTTTTGAAAAAGAATTCCCTGATTTATACCCCGCTAGTGCAGTTACTAGAGCAATAGCAATGAAAGCTCTTGCGAATGGTGTTGATGAGGAAAGTATTTCCTTTAGATGACACATGTATTGGTTAGGCTTTTGATGAGGTCGCTTCTACTCCTCATTTTCATCAATCAAAAGGTATTGATCACAGTGCTCCTCTTATAACTAGTCCTTCTCTTTATTCCAATCACAAACGACAATCACTTGTCGTCGAACAGGAAAAAGATCCTGAGATCTCCCGTTTGTTTCAGAGGGCCATTATTGAAACTCAACCACAGATGTATATGTTTGTTATTTTGTTAAAAATGGGGCCCTTATGAGAAAATGGCGGCCACTTGAGGAACCTGCTGGTGATGAGTGGTCGGTGAACTATCAAACTGTAGTTCCAAAATCGTACAAGCAGTAAATTCTTATTTGGCTGGTCATTTAGGGATCAATAAGACGTGTCACAGATCTTGAATCACTTTTATTAGCAAACATGAAAAGTGATGTTTTTAAATACTGTAGATCTTGTCATATTTGTCAAATAGTAGGAAAACGCAATCAGAAGGTATCAAAGGCTCACCTGCAACGTATTCGTACATTTGACGAACCATTTAGCAGAATAATGGTAGATTGTGTCTGTCCTATATCTAAAACCAAGTAAGGCAACCGATACTTGTTGACCATAATGTGTGCATTTACAAGATTCCAAGAGGCAATTCCTCTGAGGAATATTAAAAATAAATCAACAGTAAAAGCTTTGTTAAAGTTATATATATATATATATATATATATATATATATATATATATATATATATATATATATATATTATATATACTACTATATATATATATATATATCTGTCTAATCTGATCAAGGATCAAATTTTATGCCTGGAATTTTCCAACAAGTTATGCAGGAATTAGGCATCCAGCAATTCAAATCTTCTGTCTATCACCCTGAAAGCCAAGGGGCTTTAGAAAGATTTCATCAAACTTTGAAAAATATAATTCGATCATATTGTTTTGATACTGGAAAAGATTGAGATGAAGGTGTTCATTTACTGTCGTTTGCTGTTATGGAACCAGTTAAAGAGTCTTCAGGATTCAGTCCCTTTGAACTAGTTTTTGGACATGCTGTGCGTGGACATTGAAGCTTTTAAAAGAGAAACTTCTTTCATTGGGAAGATGAAAAACAAAAATCAGAGATTATTAAGGTGGAGTTTGATGTTGCAGGAATACAATACTGACATTAGGGACGTTATGGGAAAAGACAATTTAATAGCAGATGCACTTTCTCATATATAGAAATATTGTTCTGTTTCATATTTTCTTTGTATCATTCATAAGATTTTCATCTTATGTATTTGTTATAACATGTATATTTCACTATTAGCAAAAAGAGAGATTTATTGCATAAATCTTCTTTTTCTTTATGAGGGGAAGTGTGATGTATATTTAATTGTGTTGATATTTATTTTTTAATTTTGTTATTTTTTTATTTCATTATATGTTATTGTAATGTAACATTGTTTGCTGGACTTAACCTTGTCCAAAATCAAGTTGATTTTCTACTTGATCTGAATTATTGATGTTTTAAAAATATGTTTTTAAAAATTATTGAAACAACTAATACATAGCTTATATATTTATTTTGGGTCTAGGTCTACGTTATTGGGATTACCTTACAATTTACGTTGTGTACATGACATTGTCCAAGTTATATATTATAATTTTAGTCACATACCACTAATTATAGCTAGCATTTTTTTTAAACATTAAAAACTTTTTAGAAGGTTATTTTTCGTTAGGTAATTGTTACTATTTTTTTAGAAAATGTTAATTGTGACCTGAGGTAAGTAGGAAATTAAATAATCTTGTTACTGGAAAAAAATATTCATTCATGCTTAAAGTATAACAGAGTCAATTTGTATTTGTTGAGACCAGTAGTTCATGTGGGCTGGAATTTATTTCTCCACATTATTGTGTTCAAGTGATTATTTTCTCTGGAATACAGAGTGCTCTTAAAAAATAATATTCTTGGACAGAGACCTTGATTGGAATTGATAGTGAATTCAAACCAGGAATTATATTAGGTACTGTATTTCAACAAAATACTCTTGGCACATCAACATTATACAGATCATCACAGACACATCAACACGTTAGAGCTGAACTTAATTTGGATTTCTGCAGAAATAAATGATCCAGAACTTTAAATTATTAGGACAACTGTCTGCAATTCAAGGATTGTTTTGGGATTTAATTAGCAATACCGTAAGTTCTTTACTCATTTTCACTTGTATTCTGGGGAAATAAATTTTGTGTGGAATTTTACAAAGCTTGTTGTTGTCACTATATTCTGTTACTTATTTTAAGAGCACAGACTCATACCATTGCTAACCTAAAATCTTAAATTCACCCCCTTGATCAAATGGAGCCCACTCCGATGACTCTTCTGCCTCTCCTACTAGACCTTACATATGTCAACCAAACTAAGAATTAAACAGTGTTCTGTGTGCACACATATTATTCAGTCGCACATGACCAAATAGTCAAAGAATGACTTAAATCCATAGTCAATCCGTCTTGTAATTCTTTCATAAATGCTTATACTTACTTCCCTTATTGTTTATGTTGTAATCGACCACTTGTATTTACGGTGGACCTTATTCCGTATATTTTTCTTTATTTAAACGTCACTGGTTGATAACTTGTCAAAGATTTTTTTACTACTCATCAAAGTCAGATTAAAAAAAAAAATCTGGCCTGGATCTTAAAGTTTTCATACGTTTGTGATCGGCCTCGCGCTTTTATGTACATCATGTAAAAATGAAAACGAGGCTTGAGGAAACCCCCTCGTACCTTTGACGTCATTTTGCGGGAACGGAGAGTCTCTTTTTAATGGCGGTAAACGTGAAACAGTTATGTTTGGTGTCATTGTGCCATCCTTGTTATTATTGGGTGTAAACTTCGAACATACTCTGATATGTTGATGGAAGAACTTATTTGTCAATACTATGTTTCCATGGAAATTATGCCCTTGTTAATGCGTTTTGGTTGTGAGCAAGTTGCTAATTAAATTTTCATAGGGATTTCGGTCTAGGTCTACAATATAAAACGCCCCTTTCATACATATAAAGATCCACGTGATGCGTCTTAGAACATCGGACGCCAGACAGTTATATGAACATTTATTATTCACATATCGGCATAGAAACGTAAAGGTAGATGAAGGTAGAATAGGAGTGCAGATAATCCTGCAATGTAAGACGCCTGTCCTGATATTTCTGTTTTTGGGTGGCCCCCAAAAACATAAATATCAGGGGAGGCGTCTTACATTGTATGGGTAGAGTGCAGTATGTATTATGAACACAACAGTGAAACTTATTGTAGACTTAAGGGTCTTTTTTAAATTAGGGTGCTGTGGTGGTTCCATTGGTTAAACATCAGATTTGTAATCAAAGGGTTGTGGGTTTGATACCTGCCCAGTCTGGTCCAGCTGCCTCAGTGTCTTTAGGAGAGGTACTTGCTCTCATTTCCTTGGCATCATGTAGCCAATAAAGCTAAAAGCGATGTTTACCACCCCACATCCCGACCACTGCAGTGGCCTAGTGGTTGGAGTGTCAGTCTTGGATATGGGAGGTTATTGGTTAGAACCCAGGCCAAGTCATACCAAAGACTTTTTAAAATGGTACTAACAGCTGCTTCATTAGGTGCTCAGCATTAAGAGGTTAGTGTTAGGACTGGTCAGCCTGGTGTTAGGATAATGTGACTGGGTGGGACGTGATGCTCTATGTCTGCAGTATGATGCCCCAGTGCTGGACATCACTATAAACTGCCACACTGAAGACATCATAGCGATTTGACTGAAAATTTTTTATTGTTACGTTAAACATCCAAATCCCTCCCAATGTTTTCCAATTAAGCGATGCTGGATTTTCTCGTTTTAGAGAGTGCTATATGCATGGTAGACAACATAAGTAGGTTGTCATCAACCTCTACTATACACCTTTCCTGTAGACAGTGCTTACATAGTTATCTCCTCCATGCCAACAGGTTTCAGCAATATCGTTGGCCATTAAGGTGCTGAATAAGCCTGGTTGTCGATCAAGCAAACTTTATTAAGTTTGTCTGTTTGTGATAACAGATCTGTTAACCTTACACACTCATTTCAAATTACTTAATTCATCTCATGAAACTAACATTAGCAATACGATCAGAATATCATTTAAAAACAGATTTGAAATGCACAAATTGATCAGTTTTATATATTACTCTTTGTCCTCTACTGGGAGACCACCTTCTTGAGACTTAGTCATTATGACTTATTGTAATAACTTGGTCCTGCAAAAAGGTCAGCATTTTGCTGTGTGCATCTGAAATCAATTATTTAAAATATTTATAGTGTGATGATTTTGAATAGATATCTCTAAAACAATATAAACTGTGATGGATAAATCAATTAAATACTACATTGTTCTATTGTATTTGTTTACAAGTGAGTATATATGGTAAATTTACTAAGCTTGGATTTCAGCCAAATTAAGCATGCAGCTTTATTTTGATCAGACCTTGACTGGGTTGGATATTGTTTCACATTATCATTTAGAAGAGTTATGGTTCCTGATTAACCATCTTCCTATCTTTGCTTTCTGCAGCATGACTTTACTTCAGACTATTGCATTTCAGCCAGAGTTTTTATTTTCCATTGTATTCATGAGATGATGAACAAGTTGGATTTATAATTTAATAATTTTGAAGCCTATTGTCCCCTAATGCCTAATCTTCTCCAGAATTTAATTTTCCAACATAAATTCTTCTGCTTAAGGTTCTGCCAAAAAAATTAACACTGTTGTAGAAAACTGTTATCCCCTCCTGCATTAATAGCACAGTCATCTTTGTATTTATTTAATTGAAATATGCTCAATTGTTTAAGTGTCTAAAATGTGTGCAGTTAACAACTTCTTATCAGCAATTACTGCTGACAAGTGATTGGTCCATTTTTATGTGGACAGGTAGTTGGAATGACAGTAAGATCAGTTATACAGTTTGGGGGTCTTTGTAATGAACCCATTGCTAGTATCTTGAAGTTTTGCCAAACTGTACTTAATTTCAGATCTGATGTTGCAAATTTATCAAAACTTTTGAGCTAGAATGTTTTTTACTTTAACAACAGGAAGCAGTCTTGATATGGTAAGAACTTGATTCCCCTGAGAGATGACCGATCTTGTCTCCATCAAGAAGAGACTGAAGAGCTGGGAATGGGAATTCAGTGAGAGACAGCATAGGAAACCCAGCAAGGTGGGTCGAGTTTTTGCTGCAAGAGAAACACATTTGGGAAAAGCCCAGAAATATTTAATTTTGAGGTGGAATCAGCTGCCAGCTGCATACATGCCAACCATTATGCTGTTGGTGTAATCATTACACTTTTCCCACTTAAATACATTTACACTTAAATAAAATGTTGTGTTGATCATTTTTATTATCATCTAATTAATTCCACTCATAAATTTGAGGATATTCTTAAAAAGATGACTGCTGCTTAAGAATAGTGTTAAGAATACTAGATGTTCTAGACGTACATGTGTGTTCCTTTTTTCTATTTATAGCAACTGTATATGACACATTTCCAAGAAAACAGGTGGGTTTCTTCAATATGAAATGACCGCTCCGGTGGCCTAGTGGTTAGAGCATCCGCTTTGGATGCGGGAGGTCGTGGGTTTGATCACTGGCTGAGTCATACCAAAGACTTGTAAAAATGGTACTAACAGCTGCCTCGCTTGGCTCTCAGCATTAAGAGGTTAGTGTTATGACTGGTCGGCCTGGTGTCAGGATAATGTGACTGGGTGGGACATCATGCTACATGTCTGCGGCATGATGCCCCAGTGCTAGACCTCACTATAAACTGCCACACTGCAGACATCATAGCGATATGACTGAAAAATTGTTAAAACTACGTTAAAATTCAAATCGCACACACACACGCACACACACACACACACACACACTCTGAAACTTTTACCTCACTGATTAATTATATTGATAAGATAGGTAGTGGACCAGTTTGTAATTTTAAAAAGAAATGGCACTAGATGTGAAACAAAACAGGCGTTAATGGTGTGACTTGTAGATGTAAGAGCAGATGGATCTTTTCAATATCTCAGAACATGCCAGATCAAAAAAAAGGACAAAACAACACTGCTTCACAAATTTTAAAAGACGAATATAAGAGTGATGTAATACAGCACTTAGATTGACCACATCATCATATTCATTGCAGAATTAGTGACTTCACAATCATTCAGTGAACGTTAGACATGTTGACTAGTTAAAGTGAGTGCTGAATATAAATAATTTGTTACTATGTTTTGTGTTTGTATTCTAATTCTAAGCCACATGGATTTTGCCCATTTGTGACATGAATGTTGACCAGCTGCTAACCAGTTTAGTAGCAAAAAGAAATGTACATTTTTACGTTTGGCTTGCTTTAGGTCCTTTCAAACTGACAGTTGTCCATTTTGTTGTTTATGAATCTTCAGTGTTTGGAACATGGCTAAGAGTTGGCACACATATAATGAGGGAAGGAATGCTCACTTTCCTCCTATACTCCTTGATCTTAGGAGAGTATGAGATCTCTATCTCCTCAGTCCCATTGGATTCAGAGTAAGACTTCTTGATCCCAAGAAGGTATGGGATCTGTTTCTTGTGAAGTCGAGAGATGTTTTGCTACTGAGGAGTGACAAAACTTGTCTCTCAGGGTAGGCACTTCTGATCCCAGGAGCATATGGAAACTGTCTTGTGGAATAGATATATATTATGCACTTTAAGAGTCACAGCATACTATCAGAGTCAATTTCCTGGTGTGGGCACCAGAGTCCAGATGACAATGGAAAGCAGTTATGCTATGGATTGTCCAATGGCAGCTTGTCAAGTAGATCATCATTGCCTGAGTGGTTTTTGATAGGGGACCAATCACTGTACTTCAAGTACTGGTCACCAGTCAATGGTACGGTGGGTTTATACTCTCCGATCTCCATTCTTCTCACCAATCATGTTGGGGCATATAGAATCAGTATGTACTCGTTTGAGTCAGGGAAGGGGATCAAACCTGCATCCCCTCTTTTCCTATGTTACCTTTCAAGCTGGGACCCTGAGTGGCCGAGTGGTCTAAAGCGCTTACCATTACGGATCACTGCCATCTCACCTCAGTATGTGTGGGTTCAAGTCTCGGGTTTGGCCTATGTTGGTATGTGAGAAAGCTTGCCAGTAGCTTCTCGTGGGTCAGTGGTTCTTTCCAGAGTTTTCCCAGGTTCTTCCTCCACCATTTATACTGGCTGCCATGTATAGCCTATCTTGTGCAGACAAATGGCATTAAACCCTACAACAACAACAACAACCTTTCAAGCTGTATGGGTATCCTTTCCAGAGAAGTGGATCTTTCTTCCCTTTCATGATGCAGTTGACACTCATTCCTTGGCCTCAAAGTAGTTCAAGTGTGGCAGATCGCAGATCCTTCATTGTCTGCTTGTGTGGGTCAAATCAAAAGGATGGTGGATGGTCCTCTCCCACAAGATGATCTAGGAGAGATCAGATGCATTTCCATCCCCCTAGAAAGCCTGCTAATAAGAGCTGTCCCACTACTCCCACATCAGGACTCGAAGGAGTTCACAGAGAAACTAAATGAGTTGGTCCCTCCTCATCTTACCCCTCCCACCTGTCAGCTTAGGCAGTGGAGGATGAAACGATCTGGTCTTTTGATAAGGTGGTAAACAAAAAATACTTTCTCCTTGTGTATTTGTGTCCCAGCCTTTGGGCAAGGGGCATAAGAAAATCCTCTCCAATTTGCAGAGATTCTTACGGGCCTCATCATGACCAGATCTCCTTTTACTCCCTCATTCAACCAAAGTAAGGTAGCATTCCCAAAGGTTTTAAAAGGGCCAGGAGTTCCCCAGGTAACATAAGGGGTGGTCTGGCACCCCCAATCCTTCAACCACTGGTTTCAATATCCAGTTACAGGGTTCACTCTCCTGCTTGGAGTCTTAAGCCCATGGACTTGATGGGAGTGTCACAAATGGGGATTTCAACTTGGATCTGGGTTTGCTTTCCAGTCAAGACACTGGAGGCACTGGAATTTAAGACTTGTATGCTTGTCACCATAGCCTTGCAGTATGTCTCCAGTTATGCTGCAGTGCTTGCTGGAAGGTTGTTACCAAAACATTGAAGTGTGTTTGGTTTGTGTCCATGGTTTTGTTGGTGGAGTTGTTTCCTCATCGCAGGGATACTGGTACATTTTCAGTATCTTTCTTGACACAGTAAGAACCTTCTTAATGCTGCTTCTTTGGAGGCAGAGACCTTCTTCGAAGGTCTTTTTCCCTCTTTTGGCATGTTAGAAGTGTAGGCGAAAAGCAATACTATTACCTCGCAGCCACTCATGGCATGCCAAAGCCATGTTCCTCAGAGTTCTTTGAAAAGATGCAGTCTCAACAGTCCAGGAAGTATGGAAGTATTAACACAAGAATGAGGAAGTGTCATGACAAAGAAGTTTATTGCCATTAGGCCCAAAAGCCTTCAAGCATTATTGGAATGACCTTGCTTACAACTCTTCTGGTTACAGTCAATGTTCTTTTGCATCCTTTTGTGTATTACATGTATTTGGTTCTCCTGTCACTAGACACTTTATTTTATAGTGATCCCACAACATCTGTGGAGGTGCATGTTCTTTGGTCATGTCCAGCCACCATACCAGGTCCCATTAAAAATTTCATTTCTGCTGCATAGCATTTGAAGGTCTCCATTGATTGAAATAGAATTTGGTATGAGGCTTTATGGTAAGAAAAACTAGATTGAGTTTGATTTTCAGTTTCCAGCAAAATTTACTATTGTTATGGTTCATGGTTGAATGGAACTTTGCATATCAATTTTGTTTCTGCTTAGTGACTTGTGAAGGATTTAATGGATTAAAATGAAACAATGTGTAAATCTATGCATTAAGAATTCCCAGGTCAAATTTGATGTTCACCATTTTCCACTATATTTTACGTACATGTGGCCCCAATTTGACTTGGAAATTTGCCATCCAATTTTTGTTGCCACTCAATAACTTTTCATGGGCTTAATGAATTGAAACTATGTAATACAAAATTTTATAGTAAAAAGTTTGATTTTCATCATTATCTGGCAGAATTTAACATAATTGTGGCTCTTGTTTCATTTAAAACTTTGCCCTTTAATTTTTTTTCAGCTTAGTAACTTTCAAAGGACTTGATGGATTGAAGTGAACATTTGGTATCAGGCTTTTCATTAGGAACACCTAGGTCATGTTAGGTTTACATTGCTTTACAAGTTATTGCCCCTGTTTGACTTAGAACTTTGCCCATCAGTTTCTGCTAAATAACCTTTGAAGAACCTAATGGATTGAAATCAAATTTGCAATGAGGCTTGATATTAATTAGACCTAGGACATGATGAAATTGAATTGAGTTATGGATTTTCTTTGATTTTAACCTTTATTAAGTAGACCTAGGACAAATGACTGGTCAAAATTGTATGTAGTTATGGATTTTCTTTGACTTACACCTTTGCTGTTTAATTGTATTGTATTCTTGGTTGGTGCTTGAAGTTTCCAAGTAGTGGCCAAAATTGTTTGCTCAGAAAAATACAAAGGCATGTATGATTATACATTGTACCAGAACTGTCTTCAATTCAGTTTTAGTCATTACGTATTATCTTTGAAACAAATTAAAATTAAAAAGTTTGTTTTATTGCAGAATAATGCATTCTTCATATTTTGGTTTGTTCACATTTTTTTTGTCCTTTACATCATTTTTACAAACATTAAAATACTTTAAAGTAGCAGATGTCAGCAAAATCCAGCAAACTACATGTCTTTAAATTTTCAGTTGTCAAACATGTTTTAATTAGAAGGAAGGTGCTGTCTGATAGGTTGTGGAGGCATTTCCTCCCATCTTCAGGGGTGGTCTAGTCCCCGCTCCACCCACCAGCTGGGTTTGTTATCTTTGTAACTCATCAGAAGGAATCTATATTGTTGATTCATTTAAAAAATGAATCAACAAGGATCAATTGAATTAAAATTAATAAACAAGACTGATATATTATAATCAGTTTTGTTTTTGACATAATCAGTATATAAATTAGTGTTATACTTGTATGAACTTTCTTCATAAACAAAGTCTTGACAAACAAAATAGGCACATACCATGCTGGTATTGAAAAACAGGTCAAAGTGTGGCCATATTACATTATCTAAACATAAAACCAGTCAGAAGTGGCCATATTACATTATCTAAAGATAAAACATTAAATGACATGATACTTTTCTACAAAGTTTTATTTTTTTGTTTTCTCTTCCAGAATGATATTGGCCAGGCTCCAGTGGATATACAAGGTTAAAAAACAAAACTATCAGTGTTAATTAGATCACAACTTTTTCTTATCTATCTCATTCCATCCATTTATCACATGGTTATGACAAATTGAGAAGGCAGTCATGTATAAGCACAGTATGATCAACTTGCAATTTTAATGGGGTGTGGTATTCTGTGTATCAATGGTCTTGGATAAAAAGATTATTTCCCCTCACTGAAAAAAATCCTGAATTTTGAATTTATAAACACTGTGTCTAAGTAGGAAATAAATAAATTTATATATCCTTAACGATGGATAATAAACCATGGTGTCATCTTGGTGTTTGGAGGAGGTTGTTGGCAATGGTGACTTTCAAAGGTAGGAGCTAGGTGCAAAAAAAGCATTGTAGGACGGTGTTTGTGATATCAATATTGTTTCCATTTTTTGTTATCAAAATTGCTGTGAAATTATAAAATTATACCATTGAATTGCATTGATTTCCAATATACCTCAGCATTTTGATTATAATAAATATATTACCAAGTTTTAATTTTTTTTATTATACATGGTGAAACGATAAAAACACTGAATGAAGGCAGTATGTAAATATAGCTTAATTTGAAATGAGAAATTGAAGAAAAATATGATTTAGGGAGAGGACAAAAGGGGAAATTTTTGTTTTATGCATGCCAGCTAAAAATAATGAAATTGAATAACAAAATTATCAATGCAAAGTAATGATTTATTTCTGAGAGAGTAGAAGCAATCAAAATTAGCTTCTGTCCAGAAGTCATGCTAATAATTGTTTGGTTGGGTAGGCAAAAAAATTGAATTAGTCTTTCCATTGTGGAGAGCTCAAAACGTTGCAAGCGTATGAAAAGCAAATCTAGAGGATCAGTAATTGCTTTGGAATACCAGAAACTTATTTTAGTTAGTATTTTGCTGGTTCTTAAGGCCAGAGGGAAAGGTGGTAAGCTGGAGTGAAGCAAACTGGCAGTTTCAGTGACTTGAAGATATAGAGAGCTTTATACATGTACTTATATACATACTGTACTTATATACATACTGTACTTACATGTATACACTGTGTATATATATATATATATATATATATATATATATATATATATATATATATATATATAGAGCTTGATACACTTGTTTGGGGAGGAGGGATTCACACAGCATACAGTCTAAGATGGTGCCTGTATCGTTCTGAGAAGTGAGACTAAAATAATCCTTGATCAACATCATATATTTTTTTATTATTGCAAAATGGTAAAATATTTAACAATTATATATGATTGTTTGATCTTGAAAGGATCCTTTAATGCAAGAATTCTACTTTTTAAGTTTTTATTTTCTTTATTTTGAGTTAGCTGCAGTGTAAAATTTCTTTCCCTGGTCACAAGAATTGAAAAGTTGTGATTAATAAAATAGTGTCACAGAAAATTCAATTTTTATTTTCTCCGTATTCAGCTGTCATTGTTATTATAATTATTATTATTATTATTATTATTATTATTATTATTATTATTAGCATTATTATCATTATTATTATTATCATTATTATTATTATTATTATTATTATTATTATTATTTCATCATTATGACATCAGTTTGTTAATGAACAAGATCTATACATAATGAAATATCTGATTGGCAGAACTTGTTGCCCTTGTGGACACTAAATTCCAATTGGAGTTTACTCAACCATGAGGTTTAATATTGTCGTAGACATTTTGTATAATACATGAGATCAGCTCTAGATCTATAAATAATATTTCTCATCCGATTTTGATCAAAAATTTTGATCAAAATTGTTATTATGGTTGTATATCATCAAGATCTTGAATGACTTCGATTATGCACAGGAGACTTATATCTTTATCTTTAGAAAGAATATTTATCAGGATATAGCAAGGTGAGAGATATCAGGCCCATGTGGGCCTCGTGTTTAGATATTTTTTAAATAACCTTATACATTTAATTTACAGAGTTATATAAGACTTACACAAAACTGAAGCAACAGATGACAAAACAGTGTCATGAAAGGGAGCCTACTCTATCAGACCAGACAGACAACAACAGTGCAAATGTCAGACCAAATACTATCAGTGATAGTACATCTAATAGTCAACATCATGACAGCAACAATGATACTGATGTCAACAAGCTCTCTGAAAAGCAGAAAAATGGACCTGGAGTTTGGGGATTGGAGTTTGATAAACCAGTGAAAATGCCGACAGAAGTGAAGTCTGAATCCAGCACCAAGTTTGCAAAGACCAGCACATCCAGTTCTCAATCATACTTGTCAAAACTTGCGAATAAAATGTTTGAGAATTCTCTGAAGCTGTCTTCCAAGCCTAAGGTATACACATATGTTTCATAAAGCTGTCTTGCAAGTTAAGGTAGACACATATGTTGCATAAAGATGTCTTCCAAGCCAGAAGTTGACACATATGTCACTTAAAACTGTCTTCCAGGCCTATGGTAGACAAATATGTCACATAAAGGTGTTTTCCAAGCCTAAGGTATAAACAGTGTCGCATCAACTTAAGTTAACCTTCCCAGTACATTCAGTTTGGTTTGTTATTTCAACTTTCAAGTACAACAGATATGGCAGAGTTATGTCGCATCCTCCACTGGCCATTATTGCAGTGTTTGTTATTTCATACTACTGTATTTACTGCATGTTTTCGGATGGCAAAAAATAATTACTTTTTTTGTTGTCCGACTACATATTAAATTCTTTAATTAGGTGTCCGAAAACAAACGGGAAGACAAATTTGTGTCCCCCCCCCCATCCGTAACGAAGTTACCATTAGCTCACATGACGACGTGCTGCTGTGAAGTAAAACAAGTATTTTGTCTAACACCACGGAAAGGATAATGAATGAAAAACAGGCATTACTTGCCTATTATGTCTATTTATTACATGTCCATCCACCAGAAAACGCAGCCATACATGTATTAGAGCCACGATTGTGTGTGTATTTTCCAAAATAACTGCCATATTAGTAATCATGCAATCCAGTTTAACCCTTTACTAGCCTAATCAGTGATCAATAAAATCTACCTTACAAATGCATGCAAGCTTTATGTCTGTGTAATTAAGATATTAATATAAACTAAATAAAAAAAATTTGGAATTATAATTCTGAAGATATTTATGACAAACATTTTAGTATCGAGAGTAGAACCGGTACATGTATGAGGGCTAATCTTAGAGCACCAAGGATGAGAGGCTCCATATGGGGTGAGTGTTGTACACACGCCTAGGAAGGGTAAAAATAACAAGCAAGTTGCAATATACGAGTCGTTAATATGTTGTTATTTTTTTAAAATAAAGGTGATCTATTTGTTGTGGTTCTCTCTTCTTTTTGTTTCCCACCTAGCCGAGGGTAGCTTCAAAATGAGTAGAGCCTGCTGACTCGAAACAGTCGACTGCTCAAAGATTGTTTTGATGCATGTTGGAGATTTCAGGGTGTCTAGGTGATAATTGTTCCTATAATAATTTGTGGGATTTCTTTGACAGGTGTGTTCGGAAATAAGGGGCAGCCATCTGGATTTCGTTAAAAGAGCACATGATGTACCGAACATGTAGCACCCACAATCAATATTTATTGTCTACAAAGAGGTTTATTACCTGTAGAACAATAACTACATTTAAACCCGTGGTACATAATGCCCCGGGGATAAGGGGTTTGTTTTGTTGCACGATGCCAATGAATTTACTAATCCATACTGACTCTCTGATGTATTGTTTAATGATATAAAGCAGGGATCATGGTTTCTAATCATAGCCATAACTGTCACACCTGCGTGAAGTGGTTTTGTGTGTAACGATGTCTACACTGACAACCAACCCATGGAAGTCCGTGATCACATTAAATAATTGGCGACCAAATGAAGCGAACTTTGTATCAGTTAAATTAACGGCAAACACACTGTGAATTTTACTTTAAAACGAAGTAGCAGATCTTCTTAGATTGTGTCCGAAAACATAAATTGGAGAAAAAATTATAGTGGAGCAACGTCCGAGAAATTACAAGGCATTTAAATATTATATTTGTCCCCAAAAAACGGTGTCCGAAAACAATGTCCGAAAACATGCAGTAAATACGGTATCTTGAATGCAGGTAATTTTCCTTGTCAATCCTTCTTAGCACAACTTGTCCTTCTTTTCAAGTTAAACTTTGCTTCTGCGAATTCATTTTTAAAGTTTACTTAAAATATTCCTATTTTCTGCCCTAAAAATGTTAATAACTTGCACATTGCATTATGTTGGTTTGCACATGCTTGTTGCATGTTCCCATGGAAGATATCAAATGGTATGCAGGAATTATCTTGTTCTGTGCAGAATTTTTTAATGTCATTGGCTGTAACTATCAAGTTCGGCAAACCTTTTTTTATTATCAACTTATCTTTGTCACTTTTTATTGTTTTGTGTTGGAAATTGAATTCGGTGGATAACATTTATACATGTAATACTCTGATCAGTAGGATATCTATCAGGTTATCAGGGCTATTCCATTTCTTTCTACCTGGAGGGAGGAGAATGCCACTTTTATTAAAGGATGCCACCACTAGCAAAAATTATACAGGAAAAGAGATAGAAAGGCACATACCTTATCCCCTACTAAAAATGACATCCCCCTCCTGCAGGTAGATTTGAAGGGAGGAACTCTCAACAAAAATCTTTGATCCTTCCCATCTGTCTTTACGAACTCTCGTTATTTAAAAAGAACAACATATGGTGCATTGTGATTTCCTTGTCTGATGGCATATGTTATCCATGTGGGTAGTTTAAACTATCTTTCTGCTTGATTACCATGTCAACCTGGTTTTTGGATGGTACATGTAACACAGGGAAGACAATGAAGGATCTGTTCAAAGTACTATAAGGATCTTGACACTTCCTTTAAGTGGTGGGTGCAAGACATGTTGGCAAGAAACTGTTTTGGATACCAAATTTAACTGATAGAAAATTTAAGCATAAGGAAAATGGAGCAAGATATTCAACAATTAAGCAAAAATCATTGTGATGTAAATTTGTCAGCAGGATGATTGATAAAGGGATTTGCATTAGCGTTGTGCATCTCCATTTTGGAAAACACAACTGAGACTGCAGATAAAACTGAACACTACTGTCACCAATTTTGTCAGTGTTGTTACTATTGTAAGTCAGAAGTCAGTGTTGTTAAATGGATTGTTTCAGATGTAGTTAGGATGTTTGTAGTGTTTCAGTAATTTGAAATGCATTAATTTCCCTAAGTTATTTTGCTTTAGTAATATTTTCAGTTGTACATCATATTGTCAATCAAAAAACTCTTATTACCTTAATAAAAAAAAGGATCAAGCACCTACATGCGCTGACCCAGGCCCACAGATGGAAGTTTGGATGGGTGAACATTTACCTCAAACGCTTGAGTGGATTGAAGTGACGCCTTTCAGTTACCCTGTCTATTTAGTTCACACACACACAATTTTTGTTTTACATCATTTTGGGTAGGGATTGGGTACAAAAAGGAAGCAACCAGACATTGATAAGGACTGGACATAATCCTCAATACTAAATTGACATGCCTTATTTGTAAGCAAGCTTCATATCCTAGTATATAGTATAATATGTTGTCTGAATTTATATATATGTGTGGGTTTTGCATTTCAAACTACTTTTGTCTAATAATAAATACCCAGTGTTTATCGTAATTTGGGGATTTTCAAAGTACACTAAAGACAATGGTATCACATTAACCCAACTCTGTTCGACACCATGTAATTCAAGTGAAAAATGACTTAATAATCAAAGTAAGTGAATGTAGTTTGGGTGGGGAAAATTGGTAAACAGGAGTGATTTTCTGATAATTTCGATGTTCTTGTGATGGTATTTTCAAAGGTGGGGACCTTCATGTGCAGAAGAGTGAATTGATGTCTTGGTGAAATCCCACAAGCTTTCTGTATTGATACATAATAATCACCATTCGGGGTCTTTGATTTAATTCAGACAAAGCAGAGCTGAGAAGTAGTCATGTTCACTGCCTTTCATGTGAATTGAACAATGGAAGATACAACTGAACTTTAGTTCTCCCAATATTTAGTAATGTTTTTGTCTTGCCTGCTTCACCATAGGTGGGGCATAGGTATCATTCCAGCAGTAATCATCAAAAATAGTTACAGTTTGGGTTAAAGTTTTTCTGTTTGGTCATGACTCCCATTCCTAAGAAGAATAATATTATACTTTCTTGCATTGGAAAGTGCTACCCTTTCATATCTATGCAGCCCTAATTTTCTACAAATATTCAGGCAAGTTCAGGTACATTTGAAAATCTTTGAGAAGTTTTTAAGTTGGAGTTTTTTCCTGTAAGACACAAGTCTCAGGTCATAATAAGAATGGCTGCCATACTTGAACTATATAATTAGGAAGCCCAGCCCTTAAATATCCATGTACCCTTGCCTGCCTTCCATCTGACCTCCAGGCAAGGTCAAGTTGTCTGGAAATGAAAACTTTTGAATTGGAGCAGGGAAGCAGGTGAGTTATGTAATTCATTGGAATTTCTTATATTTGCATGCTCTTGTCATTCCTGTTTTACTCATGATGTCACAAGTCTGTATTAATATCTTTAACTTTTCAGCATGCATCGAATGGATCCAATGTTTTTAGACGAACTCAGGCAAGCACTGAAGATGAGATTAGAGTACCAATGCATGTGACAGCCAATACAAATACCATGTCCACCATTAGCTCTCGTTGTGCAGACAGTAATATGGTGGATATATCAAGTGCGTCCGAGGTAAACTCCGCCAAAAGGAGACTCGGCAGCGGAACGTTGCTCAAGACTGCAAAACCAATGTCAAGCCAAATATGGGACACAAATCCCATGGATGATATTATAATTCCAGACAAATTTATCATTAGGAGTAGACAAAAACAGACATTGCCTCCAGGTTTGTCCAAAACTGTTCACTTGCATACAGAGGCTCTTCATTTTGAAGAAAATGAGGAAATTGAAGAGATGTCTTCTCAGACTGGGTCTCCTTTGAAGTCTATAATGTCAGACCAAAATGATAATGATTTAAATAATGAGAAGACAGCCCAGTCCAGTTATCAGTTCCACTCGAATAGTGAACGTAAAGTTATTAAAAGAAAGGGTAACTTTCCTAAAGCTTCTGAATATTCAGAAGAAACAAGTGTAGCACAAACAGCAGCTCTTGAAAACGCGAGTTCTCTGCCAAAGCTAAACTGTGAATCTTTTTCTTTCCATGCTGGGTTTAGGACAGGAAGTGCTTCCATATATGACTTTACAAAAGACGATGATGACAAAGAGGATGCATATAAAACCCAGCCTGTAAACAAAGCTTTATCCAAAGGGTCAAGAATTACTTTTAAAAATGGTGATGATGCGAAGGAAAAAGAGGAAGATGAAAAAGAGGTCCAAACTTCCACAAGGAAAAGAAAAGCTCCTGTCAAGAAAAACACTGTTGGACAAAATAAAGCAAAGAAAAGGAAAACAATGCTGGATCAGATTGAGGTATGGTTTGTACTTGCTTATAAGTGACCAAGTGCAAACTGCACATACCCAGATCTGCCATCACATAAAGCACTGGCAGATCTGAGTCAATGCATTTTGTTACGAATAATTATTAGAACAATAACATAGACCCTGATCTGCTGATACATTTTGCAGTGGCAGATCGGTGTCTGTAATGTTTACATTTGGACTTATAAGCAAGTATATATAGTAATATAAACATGATTTGGCTAAAATGTTACATGGTTCTTCTCATTTCTTGTAAACCTGAAGGTTATTTTACCCATTTGTTTTCTTTGTTGACTATTGATAGTCACAGATCTTCAAAACTGATGCACAGTAGCAGGTATGCAGATCAGCAGTTTTATCTCCTTTGTATGGTAAATTTTGTGTGTTTTTATGGATGAACTGAATTACAGCATATGTAAGCTTTCTTTTGTTTATGTATCAATGAAATTCTGACACCTACTTTTGTCTTGCCTGTAATTAGTGAACCATGGGTATAACTTTACATGCATCGATTTTATTAGCATTCTGTGGTAAAGTTTTTGAAAGTCATGTCTTTTTTTTTTATGTATATGGACAACTGGGCAGACACCAGTATGTCCATTACATATGTATCTATGTAACCATTGCTTTCATTGGATGCATGCAAAATGATTTTCATTTGTGATGTGATAATGTTCGATCGTAATCATACACTTTAAATAGAGAAAAACTTAATAATTGTAAATATATATATATATATATATATATATATATATATATATATATATATATATATATATATATATATATAATTTATAATATAACATAATTTATAGGGGTGAAATGATACACCTGTACTGCATATCGATACGATTTATGATGTGCAGCTTGCGATATGATACATATCGATAAACATATCTCTCTTCCTTCCTGCTCCACTTATAGCTCTACTGAAATCAATGTCTTTGACAGATGTCACGTCTAGTTGTATAAGCATTAATTTATTAATTAATTCTGAGCTTACTCTGCTCCTTTGTATCAATATTGTTCTGTGCTTCTTTCTGAAGGGGCATATATGTAACTAGCTTTGTCAGTTTGAATATGTTGGGAAACTAATCTTTGTGACTATTACAAACAATTTTCCAGAGATCACAGATATTACCTTTTGGATACATCTGCTCCAAAATAGGATTTTTCACTAACATAAACTTCCTTTGTTAAATCTGTAGTTTACTGACTACTATGCCAAATTTTCTTATCTGTTCCATAATGCTGTATAAGGGTATTTAGTCCATCAATGCTTTTGCTCACAGAGGTATTAAAACAAATATCTTTACTTCTTAATTGCATTTTTGTGACCCTTATTGTATTCAATTTATCTTAACCTTGATATGGATGCATGTATATTGTTTTGTAGCATATGATCTACTGGGCGAATTTGATTAATTAAAAAGGAAAATTTCGTCATACTTTTAAATTGTCTGTATTTTGATTAGGCACAGTATTCTGCCCTTTGTACATTTAATTTTGAAATACTGCTGAAAGGGTCATTCCATCTATTTTTTTGTCCATCCAGCATGTACATCTGACTCATATTTAACACCGTTTTGGGCTCAAAATCACTCACTGGTGTCTCCATTAACACTTTCACAGCTCCAGTAATCTGATATACTTCATAACTTTAAACATTATTGTCATCATCACTATCATCAGCAAGTATTTACCAAATGAAATCATAATGAACCATGCCGGGAATCAGACATTTTGGGTTTTCTAGGTTGCCCGTATTTTAAAAACACATTTGTAAAACTTTCTTCGTGAATGGTTCAAACTATGTCATAATTTTTATTCCTAGGCACGTTGTTCTAATCAAATTTAGTTTCACAGCCATTCATATTGTGCTTGAAGAACCCAGATGTTGAACAGTTGCTACCCAAAAAACAGATGTCTCAACAAGAACGGTTAAATAAAAATTGTATCCTTTTCATGTGGAATTTTCAGTGAATTTGCAGGAGTTTTCTCATTTTGCTGTTTTCCAAGCGTGCAAAAAATCGTACAAATTTTTGCGCTATTCGTGCAATGGCACACCCTGACAGCATCTCCACTTAAGTACTTGACATATCAAATGACTTTCCTGCGAAGTCTCTCTGTTGCTCTGCTAATACTTCCTGTTTGTCGTGCAGAGAATAAGCTACATTGATTTCTGATTGGTGGTTTTGTTTAACCTGGAGAGGAACACGCAATAACCACACATGAGAATCAGTGTAACATATTTCAACGTGCAACACACCGGTAGCGTAGCTTTCATATTGACCAAAGGAGTCCAGATACAATTCAAAGTAGAAACTTCGCGTGAAAGTGGTTATTAAATGATGGGTAAAATACTTCATTATACATGTGGAACATGTTTGGAATGTATTGTATATGCTAAACATACTTCTGGGTTAAGATAATTATCATGAAATGGGGGGGCGGCAGATTACGAACCATGTCACTTTGTGTTAACTTGTAGACAGCAAGTGGATATTCTCAGATAATCTTTTTCATTTTACTAATAAACATGAGTGCCTGTGACTGCAAATGCTGTTTCAGATGGATTGTAATTTTACAGAATAACAAGGCAGCTAATGATTATTATTCATGCCTGCTGAAGAGTAAATTAACATGTATCGTTTTGTATTGCTTCTCCATCTCATGTATCGATATGTGTATTGTTTAAGCAAAAGTATCAATGAATTGATATGTTGATGAATTGTTTCACCCCTGTTTTTTTTCCATTTTCTTTCTTCAGTGTTTTTTCTTTTCTTTCAGAATGAAGATACTGATGTCCATGCACCATCACAGCCAAAAGAAAAATCAAGGTACCGTATATATTCACTTATAAGCCAAATCCAATTGTACACACCATAGACCCTTATCTCCCATTACATAATGTGCTGACAGGTCAGGGTCTATATTGTTTGCTCTACTGGTTACTTCTAACAAACAGCAATAACCCAGATCTGTTGGTGATGGCAGATCTGTGCCTGTGCATGTTGCTTCTTGTTGTTGTTGTTGTGGGGCTTAACGCCATTTTTCAGCACATGATAGGCTATACATGGTGGCCAGTATTAATGGTGGAGGAAGAAACTGGGAAATCCGCGGAAAGAACCACCGACCCACGAGAAGCTACTGGCAAGCTTTCTCACATATCCACAGTCACCGAATCTTAGACTCGAACCCACGCAGACAGAGATGAGATGGCAGTGATCCGTAACGGAGAGCACTTTAGACCACTCGGCTAGTGCATGTTGCAGTTGGATTTGACTTATAAGCGAATATATACAGTAATATTCATGAATATCAATCTGAGAGGTTTAGATTCATGTTCTACAGTTAACAGTTTGAGAAAATGCAGGCTTCACATTCACAAACACAGTCATGTATGTGATGTGTAAACCGGTAGAAAACTGGATGATGTGTCCTTGTACTTAAAGTGCAGCTGGTTATCGAATACCACGCTTATGGACACTTACTTGGTATCTTTTGCATACACTCCATAAAGGAAAGGATAGAGGGATAGAATGTATTGGGTGATTGAGATTAGTAATTGTTCAAAACACCTACATAGCTGTAACCTTCTACATGATTTTAGAATAAATGAATGAATTGTAAATGAGGAAAGCAAAACAGATAGTAGAGTAATTATTGAAAGTTTGTCTGGTTTAGATGGAGAGAGTAAATGGGAGTTAGTTATTAGAAACAATCTTTTGGGACTAAGTAGATCCTGAATCTAAAAATTTTGGGAATGAAAATACAAGAATCATGTTGGTGCATAGGATCATTCAGTGACTCAGGTAGACTGATGTTTCTCACATATTTGCATGATTGCTGTAGAACCGGTATTTAAAATTGGTCTATTAAAAATAGTTACATTTGTCCAAAGACAATGATACAAGTAATTATTTTTATGGCAGATGGTTCTACTCGCTTATGACAGACCTGCCAGCCTTTATGATTTTCCATAAGTCTTATGAAGATGACCCTTAAAATACAGACATATGGAATAAAGGAAAACCTATGGAAATATGATTGTTGCGGTAAAATCTGGATAATTGGCTCATCCATGTTTGATTAGATTAGTTTCATGTTAGCTTTATTGGATTTAGAGAACCAGACTAACTTTATAGTAGTACCTCAGATACTTTAAACTGCACATTTTTTCCATACAGATTTCTTGATTATATAATTTTTTTAACAAATGGTATTCATACGTGTTAAAGATGGAAAGGAAAAATAAACCTCTTAAAAAAGTTTTAAAAAACAGTTCAGAAGAATAAAATGGAATATTCAGATTGTTCTGAATAAAAGTAGGAAGTGGCACAATTACGTTTATTGACATCATGTGTTGATTTGATTTTATCACATGGCAGGAGATACAATTGCTGTCATGTGAAATGAAAACAAAAATCCAAGAATTATGTGATGTTGAGAGATAGTAACAAGCCACTGAGCTGCATAGGGTTTGGAACTGAAGATTGTGCAACTGTGCTAGAGGTAAATAAGGTGTATCTTTACAAATTTTTCAGATGAACATAATGTTTACTGTTGATGCATCATTTTGGAATACTGAACTTTTTAAATACATGTTTTACAACTTGACAATAGCAGAACATGATATTTTGTTGCACCTTACTGATAACTGGTCAAACTTACTGAAAAAAAAATCATCTGCCTTACTGAGACGATCTTATTAGGTTGGCAGGTCTGTTATAAAATGAGTCCTACTGCAATTTGCACAGACCAAGATCTGTCATTGCATAATGCACTTGCAGATCTGAGTCTGTGCACTTTGTTTGGAGTAATCAGTAGATCAAACAGCATATAACTTGATTTGCAATATTTTACACATTTTAAACTTTTTGTACTTCAGTTCATTTGGACAAAAAACTTGTTAGCACAGTTGTGAAAAGACCACTTTGAGGTCAGAAGGTCAAATGGAGTTTTAGTAGGCTTATTCATAGTCATATGTAGACAACCTGATTAGATTTTCATGCCATTACAGCAATTTTGTTTTTAATTTTAATTTTAAAAAAACCCATTTTTAAATTGGGAATTTTTTTAACAAAAACTTGTAAGGTGGAGAAACAAAATTTGATATGCTTATTTGTATGTGTGAAGAGATGGCCTGATTAGATTTTCATGTTATTATAGCACTTTTTAAAATATTTCTGCAGGTTTAACATTTTTGGGGACTTAGACATATTTGGTCTGCAATGGGGGCATACATGTTTTTAAATGTTTTTATGCACATAGATCTAATTAGACATGCGTTTTACAAATATAAGTCTAATTAAACTTATGTGCTTTTACAAACAAATCTAGTTAGACATGTTTTTATATACATAAATCTAGTTAGGTGTACATGCGTTTTACAAACAAAATCTATTTGGGCATGCATGTTTTTATTAACATAAATCTAGTTAGACACATGTTTTACAAAAAAATCTGTTTAGACATATGTGTTTTACAAAGAAAAATCTAATTAGGACATACATGTTTTTAACAACATAAATCTAGTTAGACAAACAGGTATCAGTTGACTTAAACAATTTTCACTTATATGAATTTTGTGCTAATGTTATTTCATGTTTTAAAAATTTAAATGTTTTAGTGAAGATAAAAAAATAATGAAAGGAATGGTATTAAAGTTAATTGAATTATATATTCTTCAATGAATGAAAATTAAAACCAGTGAAACCAAAAATTACAGTCACTCACGGGAATGCAACTATCATGTAAATCGGGGTTAACTGGACATGTTTTTACAAACATAAATCTAGTGAGACATGCATGTTTTTACAAACATAAATATAGTTAGACATGCATGTTTTTACAAACAAAAATCTGGTTAGGATATACATATTTTACAAACATATATCTAGTTAGGATTTAAGCTATTGGAAAGGTATAGTTTATTGCTGTGCAGTCATTACTGATGGTGATCATGATGGTGGTGGTGGAAGATGATGATAATCAACAACATAAAAGTTACTGTTAAATCTTGTATGTAAACCCCTGTTCTGTCTAAATTCTTTGAGAAACTTTAAATATGTCGGTAAGAAAACATGATATAAGAATTAGCATTAAGTATCCAATTCTTTGTGACACCTGTATTATATAGAGTTCAGTTCAACAGTTAATAATTTTAATTTTGTCCACATGAATTTGAAAACCTTTAATTGATAAAATGATTTTGATAATTATTGCTGTATTATCAAAAATTGTTACGAATTTTGAATTTTTTTTTTCTTGCAGACTGAAGGTAAATGTCTCCAACAACAACTATGTGAGACTGAACATGAAAGTTAAGACATACAGGAGGAAGGGTAAGGGAATGACAGGGCCACAGTACAAGCGCAAGATGTGGAAACAGAAGATGAAAGCACGGAGTCAAAGTTATGGAGATGCTTGCTTCAGGTGTGGGCAGTCTGGACACTGGGCCAACAAATGTCCAGGTAAAGTCCAGTAGAGCCTGAAAAATCAGAGCTTCATACTCCAAATATTTGGTTAATTTAGGACAACATCATGTCTTCAAAACATTCTAATATTTACATATACAGGCTTGAGTGTCCAAGCCCCTGAGTATCCAAACTGTTATCATGTCCCTGAATGAGTTTGGATAATCAGGGTTATACTGTATTACCTGGAAAAATGCACAATAATGATTGACACAAATGCAGTTTTTATTGATTGATAAAGTCTAAATGCTTTTAATATGTTGCATTCAATAGAATTTAATATGATTTCTTTTATCTGACCTGATGTGTTTTTTTGCAGATAGAAGGAAAATGTATCATATGTCATCATCAAAGACATATGGATTTGTTACTGAAATTTCATATGATTACTTCAGTGCAAATAAATAACTTCGAAATTGGTTTTAAGAGAACATCATTTTCTTGTGTACAGGGAAATATTTGCATGGTTTTAGTTTCACCATATTTGCTGTAAAGTGGAAAATCATGGAAATTCAAACCCCACAGATTTTGGGAAGTTGAACAGTTTCTATCACCAATGGCAGAAATTTTAAAAAATTAAACATGCAGATTGTTTTAAATTAGCAAACTTGAAACAGTTTCATGACATGGAAATTTCTCCATACGAAGTAAATACATAAAATATTCCAGAACAGAGCATATTATTTATAAGATCTATAAGTAGATTATCATCAGATTGAAATGTATGGTAGATTTACAAATTACAGTCCTACCCATTTATGTCGACATCCTCGGGCCCGAGGAAATATTGTTGACATAGGCGGATGTCGAGATAAGTGTTTGGGGGGGGGGCCTGGAAAAAAGATACAAGTTGCTATATTCGTCAGTAAGGGGTGACCTGTCGTTAGTGAGTAGCATTTGAGAAAACAAACAATGCAAATTTTGATTACATGAAGACAAATCCAGTGTCAAATACACTTGTATATTGACAAATTACATTTTGGTTACCTTTGTGTAATAAAATCCACAATAAAATATTGCATCGGTCACATCCTGATATGAAAAACATTCACTACGATTATTCAATGTCGGCATAAGCACATGGTTGGAAAGTTGTTATTTACACACTTGGAGTACATGTACTTAAATTGGCCTAGATTTTGGTCAGTCAATTCCCATCTTACTGAGGCTACCAAGGGGATGGGGCTATTCATAGGGAAATGAAAACCTGTCAACAAGTTGGTGTAAACAGTACTTGTATTTAGTTACAGAAGTCATCGTGAAAAGTACATAAAAGCGAACAAGAGATATGCGGCTGATATGATTAATGAAGGCATAATATTGTATACATTGACACATGCTAATGAGGTATTAAAAGAAAATGATTCTTACAATACAGTATTGTAACAATGTTGGCTCAATACATTTAAAATTTTTCACAGACATCTTTGCAAGATGCCCCACCCTCAACTTCCTTAACAGCCAGATATTCAGTTTCCAGAATTTAATTTAATCTGCGTTTACACTGCCGTTGGTAGCCATCGTAAATATAAATAAAGTTAAAAAGGAAACTTTCACAGCACAATAAACTTGTTTTAATCACCGATCACTTTGGAAAATGCAAGAATCAGATCAGATTTGATTGCTTTTATTTAAGTCATGGCGAGAGGCCAACGTTATTGGACCAAACAAAAGCCTGGGTTTTTTTTTATCTGACCGCGACATTAAAACCTGGCGGCAAGATCAACTAATTGTTGAATAAAGTACTGGTTGGAACTGGCCGCTTGCCGACATAAATGATTAGGTGAGAAAATTAAAGCCTGGCGGCAAGATCAACTAATTGTTGAACAAAGTTTGGGTCGGAACTGGCAGCTGGTCGACATAAATGATAAGGTGGTAAAATTAAAGTCTGGCGGCAAGATCAACTAATTGTTGAACAAAGTATGGGTCGGAACTGGCAGCTTGTTGACATAAATAATTAGAAAACAAAGGATTTGTTCAAGCTGGGACCAAGGGCTTCTGTCGACATGTACATTTATTTTTTTATCTCGACGTCGACATAAGCATGACAATTTTGTTAGTAATAGTAGACCAAGGGACCGGGACTTTGCTTTTTTGTCGAAATAGGCGGCTTGTTGACATAAGTGATGTCGATATAAGTGGGTAGGACTGTAGCTTCAAGCATTGAAAGAGATTAGCTGGTCACAAGGTCAAGTTTTGATGGTTCATAGGACAAGTAACAAATTTATTGCCTGGGAGATTATTAATTGGACCTTTTTTTTTTTTAAGGAAATCAACCTTCAGTTGAGGTGGACATAACACCAGTCTGTGATGGTGACTTTCCCAGTATGAGGGAAGCGGCTTTGATGGCAAGAGGAATCAAAGCAGATGACATCACAACTTTAGAAAATTCTGGTATGATTTGCTTCATTTTTCCCCGCATTCTTAAGTACCTATGGTGTGGTTTAAAGTATTTGCAAAGACATAACATTCAATCCTCCAGAAATGTAAATCCTGGTCTCCTTTGAATATATTCCCTAATCACATAAACGTTAGGAATGTAAGCCTTATCTCCCAAATCCCTTCCTCCCAAAAGATAAAAATTCATGTTCCTGCAGTCATGGAAATCCTGGAAAAGTTTGTAAATTTCAGAAAGGCCTATCAGGGGCCTTGAAAAGTTTTCAAATTTTCATAAGTCTTTAAAAGTTTTGGAAAAGTCATGGAATTTTTTTCACATTATCAGGGTGTTGAAAATAGGCAAAACTGGTTATAAAATCTCTGTATGTCACAAAATAGGCTACTACTGACCAGTGAACAGGAATTTATCAACCCAGCGCATGTGTGCAGGTTTAGACAGCAATAGCAATCATGTGTTTGTCCTGTGTTTTCAAGCTTATGTACAAAAATTCATAAAATCATGGCTTCGAAAGACAATTGGATATCGATAAAAGTGATTCAAACTCTATGTTGTACAATTGCTCACAATGTTTTTATAAAGAATACACTGATGAGTACAAATTCATAAAGCCAGGGAAGAATGTGGACAAATGCTTTCTTTAACATCTGCAATTTTGAATTTTCAATAAAGTTTGGAGGAATGTTTGATATGTGCAGGAATGTTTCAGGAAAAAGACATTCCTACTGAGAAAAAGAAGTTAAACAGTCAAAGAAAATTGTTGGATATTTTTCATTGTTGGCTGAATTTTGTGGGACTGTATCTGCCATGTCTAAATCTGATGTAAATAGAGCCAAATTTAAATTAGTAGCTATTATTAAAGAACTCAGTTTGCCTATGAGCGCACTGGATACATTTCAAAGGCTTTTAAAGTTATGTTTAGTGACTTGGATACTGCAGAACATTTTTGGTGTGGCAGATCAAAAGGAACTGCTGTTATTAAAGAAACAGTAGATTAAAATTAGCTGAAGGAATGCAGAATAGCCCATTCACTGTGAATAGCCCATTCACTGTTTCTGCTGATGTATAGGCACTTTTTATTTCAAATGTTGACCAAGAACATACAGGATCTACACTGAGGAGGAGCTGCAGGACCTATATATATATATATATATATATATATATATATATATATATATACACACACACACACACACATGTCCTAATGGTCACCTGATTTCAGCAGTCACCTGGTCACAGTGGCTGTTCTAACTTCCCCCAGGCAAATTTCCTTTATAAATGTCATGTAATCAGTGGTCACTTGTCTTCAGCAGATAGTGGCCATGTATTTTTTAACCAAACAGTGGTTTCACCCTGCCTTCTGCGGTCACTGGAATGTATCAGCAGTAACCACTCCTAGTATATAAATTAAACTTCTTTTGTTTGATGAGCAAGACATGGTTAAAATATAGGTGTTACCTGAATTGATGTTTAAACATTTCATATTCGACTGTAGTTCATAATCCAATGAAACTCCAAGGAGTCAACATGTAGGCTTCGAAAGCAAGGTGGTTTTTAACCTTATGTGAGGTATACTGCACTTGTGATGTCCCCTACAGTTTACTAATCTGAATCTTCTCTGACCTTTTCCACCTGTTTTGTGATATTTGGACATTTATGTTGGGGTGTATGGTCAGAGTCAATTGCATATCGATAAATTGGAATTCGCTGCCACTGTGCACTGGTGGTATAGCGTAGCCACTTACCAGTGGGCCTAGCAAACTTAAAATAATGTTACACTGAGTGATGTCTGCATGAAATCAATAGGAAAATGATCTGATTTCTGAGAAATTGTAAGGATTATAATTGTTATGTCTTCTGTCTGCTTACAGACGAGATGAAACTACACCATTGATGAAATTTGACCGTAACTTGCCATTTGCATTGCTATTTGCATGATTGCACAACTCTCGCAACCTACATGTCCTTGTAGTCACGTGATATCAACAATAAACCCGTTTCCAGTGTTGTTATATTAAATTGATATCAGATATTGTTTGTGAAAGAACAAAGGGACACATAAATCTTAACATATTTATTTCAAGAACAATGACCAGAACCTGTCACTGTTGTAGCAACTTGGAAAAAGTAAAATACATCAAGTATGGAGCATGTTTCAGTGATAGTTTTGTTGTATCACATGACTACTGCATTGACAAGTGTCTTCTGCCTGATGAATCTTGCTTTTGTGGTGGCAAATTCCAGCTGTTTGATAGCCAGTTGACTCTAACCCAACATCCCAATATACATTTCCAAATATCAAAAATGAGGTGAGGAGGGTCAGAGGAAACTCAGATTAATATTTTAGGTACTACTAACAATAGCCCCAGAAAGTTACCTTTCATTCACTAATCATCAAAGGTCGCAAACAAAAACTGACTGTCTTTCGATCTCTGTGAGTCTGAGCCACAGCTTAATCCATCAGTTGTTTAAAGTGTGAACACATGTTTTCATGCCTTACAAAATGTCAGTCATGTGTTTCACAATTACAGGTAAGCTGTTAATTAGTAATTTTATTTTATTTGAGAGAGAGAGATAGAGAGAGAGAGAGAGAGAGAGAGAGATAAATGAGTGCATGTTTTAATTTTCTTGATTGTTGCTAAATAACTAAATACAAGTATCTTGGTAGCATATTACTACTGTTAACAATAATACATGTGAAATTATAATAATGATAATACTACTAATAATAATGCTAATGCAATTTTGTTAATAGTATATAAATTTGTCTTGAACCAAGTTTGAGATTTGAACCTTCCTGCCATATTTGCCTTTACCCATGGGTAGCTGCTGTAGACAGGTTTGACTGTATTATATATATATATATATATATATATATATATATATATATATATATATATATATATATATATATATATATATATATATATATATATATAGTGTTACATGTCTAGACTCGTACAAAAGTAACAAAGTAAAGAGTGAAGCCAACAAGCTTTGTAAAATTTAACAAAATAATTTATTTCCCCAGAAAACAAGGTAAAAATAAGAAAAAGGACTTATGGTTTATGAAACTAATCAAAAAATTAATCCAATAATTAAAAAATGTAAGTCCTATCAAGAAAAAGTCCTAAGTGAATCACAATTTGAATCCCGATGAAGTTCCAAGATGGAAGGCGATGACATCTTCAATAACCTGCTTTGTCCCGATGTGTTAGCAGTTCCTTGTTGAATCACCAAGAATAATATTCCAGTTTGGAATTCCGAATAATTTCCAATAAATGTCTTTGTTCAAAAATTCTGATGAGCACTAGTAATTTCCAGGGAAAATAAATTACTTTAAATTGAATTAAAATAAAAATTCAACTCAAACTGGTCACAACAGAAACACCTTTGAGCTCCAAAGATTAAAAGCCCAACTGGCCAAATCATTATTATAACATGAGATTTAAGCCTAACTACAACGCAGAATGGATACCTGTATGGGGTCACGTGATCACTCTCTTTCAAGCGACGTAGAAACATTACATGCTGACTATCACATATGCTATGTACGACTTTGACTCTACTAAATGAATTTTACTATAAGATTCAATAACAAAAAAAAGTTGTTTCCTCCAGAGCTGACACTGGCTCAAAATCTAGGTCACCAAAAGATACAATGTTTCTACTAATGCTTGTTTATCAGGTTTAACAGAACTGAACTGAATTTTCTGGAAAAATCCAGTGAATAAAGTTATCATTACAATAACATGTAATGAAATATAAATAAAATAAAAAAAATTTAAGACTAACACACAAGTAATTAAATATACATAACAATAGGTGGGTTTTATATATAAATATAATTTGTAAACATGCATTGCCAGTTGTGATGTTTTCAGAGAATTTATTTGTGTTGATTTGTGCTAACATACTTATGTCCCTCTTTTCAAGCTCTGTCCCTCATTTTTGGTGGTGTCCTTCAAAAAAGGCATTTTAGGGTATGCATGTCAACAATGGCCAATAACGTTTGCATGTTACCTCCCATCACTACCACCATGTAGCACTAGTTTTAACCTTTTGCTGTGAACTGACATTATATTGTTCACATTGCCTCCTGAAATCCATTGGATAGTTCTGCTAATTTTCATCCATCCATTGTGGATTTTGTTTGTTTCAGATACATTATTTTTCTAATTTTGACTATAACTATGTGAATTTTTCACTTATGCGGACGTAGTTTCTGGCTGCATGGTTTTACAAGGTAAGGTCATAATATATAACGTGTTGCAGTTTGTGTTCGTGCACACAACCCATATATTTTGTCACCCGTTGTGTTTCTGGCATTTGTTAATGCAGTCAAATATTAATTTATTCTTTCTTTTTCTTTATATTGTTGTTTCAGAAATAAATATCTCAACAAAATGTGTTAAATGCATAAAGTTCAGAGCTAGTGAGGAATCTTATGATGATTCTAATCTTGCTTGTATAAAGTGTGTGCATCACTGGCTACTTGCAGCATGTGTGCCAGGTGGTTGGAGAATTCGTCATCTGTGAAAAACTACATAAAACAGAGAGACGTAGAAGATCAAAGATTGAAAATACTGATGTTCTGAGCATTTATCCTAATACTGAGTCTTTGGCATTCCTGGTCTGTGATTCCATTGGTGCCTCGCCAACCCCACCCTACCCCAAGATACAACATTCTGTAACTCTGGCCCAGTTACATCTGGGGAAATGGAGGAAACTGACATCTCCTCAACTGTCTGTCTGCATTTACAGGTGCATCACTCAGTTCAGCAAGTGATTACAGAGTTCTTTAGTTTGGGCCATTTTTTCCCAGTCCTTCCATTTTTGCCTAACATTACCAGTATTCTGGTAGTACATCTATCTATACTGCCATCTGTAAGCCTGACACTCACACTGAGTTTGATTTGGATAAGCTGTCCATACCGATTTGATGACAACATCTTTGGATACGGTTGGTCATTTACTTGCAGCTTACCCGCTTGGACGGTACCTTGGCAGTCTTAGAGATGATGGCCATGCTGTGTTTATGCCTCTGGGAATAAATTATCTGGATGTCATTCTTGATCTGGACCCTAACACCTAAAGAGATCTTTCCAGTAGGTGCCAGACTCTTGCACTTCAGAGAGTGTTGGATCGATCTTCTTCCATAACATCGGTGGGGGCAATCCAAATTTTCTCAGAGGGGCAAACCCCTTCTCGTTTTGTCCTCTCCATTCCCTGATGGAAGTACCATCAGCCTTAGTAACGGACACACTTATTTGGCTAGAGATGCTTGAAACACGGGTGGTGGAAATTCTTCAGAATCCAGAATATCTCTCAGGGATTTTCTGGTCCGGAAAGGCAATGGCATGCTTGGGAATATCATCACCCAGCAAGTTCAGTCTGCCTTTGCCATCAGTCTAGACCTGACAAATGCATATTTTCATGTTCCCATCCACCTGCCATCATGGAAAATCATTTGGTTTGCATAACGAGGGAATTGTTATCAGTTTTGTGCTCTCCCATTTGGCTTGACCATAAGTCCTTGGAAATTTATGAAACTTATTGACTGTGTTTGTCTCCATGTTCCTGTTCCTTTAACTTTTAGGCCATTTCAGGCTGCTCCATTTGGTCAGGTGCATGACTTGTTTTGGTCATCATGCCCTTTGTTTCACACTATGTGAATGCTTTTAAAACATTTTGATATTAATTTCATGTCCACTAAAATTTGTAAGGCATTATGGTGTTATCTTTAGAACCAGTGCAATTCCTCATGCAAGGAAAATCGTATCTAGAGCATGTCTGAGTATGCAAGCTTGGATGACTAACAACCAGATCTTTCATAGTTTATTTCCTACAGATGCAGAAGAACTGCCACAGAGACACTCATTTCTGTGAGTGAAACAAAGTTATTGACATCATCCACTCCCCTTCTACAAATTAATACGGTGATTATAACTTGTGCAGTTTGGAATCTGCCCTCTTTTCCGATTCTGTGCTAATTTTATCTCACTGATGACATATCAGCATAAAAGGAGACATTAAAAACTTGTTCCCCTTTGTCTTTAAAGATCAGTTTGCTTGAAGTTTCTCTGTTGCTTTGTATATATTTTGATCAAATTAGAATGTAATACTTCTGTCATGTCACTTAGTGAATAAGCTGTGTTTAGTTCTGATTTGTGGTTATTATCTTACAGTGGACTTGAACAAACAATAATCACCAATCAGAATTGATAGTAACATATTTCACTGCATGACACACTGGAAATGTAGCCCTAATATTCAAATACAACTAAACAAGATGTGGAGCAACAGTGAAACTTTGCATAAAAATGGTTATTAAGTGATCAGTAGTGGACTTAAATCAAACATCGGGAACAAATCTGACCATCTTCTTTATGTTGATATATGTTATCAGTGGCTGAGCATGCTGACAGAATTAAATAATCAGTATGGAATTGGGGGGTGGGGCAGGTTTAAACCACACTAATTAGTCACCTTGTGTTTGCTAATTTGTAGAAGGTGAGTGGGTCTTGTCAGTAGTTTTTATTTGTCACTGACATAAATAAATGCTTGTTCCTGCTATGGCTGTTTCAGATGAATTCTTAGCTTAAAGAATAT
The DNA here is from genome assembly GCA_016617855.1 of Megalonaias nervosa. Lineage (NCBI taxonomy): Eukaryota > Metazoa > Mollusca > Bivalvia > Unionida > Unionidae > Megalonaias > Megalonaias nervosa. The sequence continues at coordinate 79,678 of JAECUM010094480.1, read as the reverse complement.
AAGGGCAAATGACTAATAATTATTCACAGGTGCTGATGATTAAAGTAACTTGTATATTATAAATATTGTTTGGTATTGATTATTCACCTCTAGTATCGATATGAGTCTTGATATAGAAAAAATACTGAAATACTGATTAATTGTTTTACCCCTACATCCAATATACATTAGAGGCTCAGAAGACATCATAGACCACTTTCGATCCCTTTATTACTTACAACACCTCAAAAAAATCCTAATTTTGGCCTTAAACTCCACAAATTACAAAACTAGGTCAATTAACAGCTTGCTGTGCACACGTTAGCTGTTCTTTAACAATTCTAAACCTATTACTCAGCCACACTCGTGGAACATTTCTGGTTTCCAGTAGACTGATACTGGCTGGTTTCTCTGTGTTGACAGAATGCCTAAAAATACTGTGGGTTTTTTATTCAGTTTGTAAAAATTGTTTTAATTTTCAAAACCTTTTGATTTCAGCTATATAATGGTAGAATCACATACATGTCACTGGTTTAGGCAGTCATTGAGTTTTTGCAAAGGGGTAAAATGAATACTGCTACATCCTGAAAAAAAAAGCATGACTCTAGAAGTTCTTTAAACCTTTGGCAGTTGAAATGAAAATGAGATGATTTTACAAGTGTCCACTAGACTGTAGCCAATAAGGACAGTAAGGTACTTTAAATAAGATTCTTGCACAATAGCTATCTCTCTATTAACTACATTTTTACCTTCGAGTTTGATGAAGTAAATTTTAAAGTGTCTGCTAGAGGCAGATAATTCAAAACCACTTCATCTACATAACTTTTTTCAGTGTTGTGAAATTTTACCAAGAATAACTATAGGATATAGGTTGATTGATCAAGGAAACTGGCAGAGCCCTACAGTAATAATGTCAGTCCATCATTCTGTCTGTCTGTAAACAGTTTTGGTTTCGGCATCCTTATTTTTCAAATTGTTGGATTTTAACCAAATTTGATATCTCGCTTTGAATTGGCATGCACCTTTTTATGGATGAGATCTTGAAGGAGGAATTTGATTTCACGCATTCCTTGACATCGTTTACAATGTCCCAGTCCATCATTCTGACTGGTTTCTTCAGCCAGATTTTACCAAGGATTGAATTTCAGCAAATTTGGCATGAGACCTTAAGTCATTCAACGACATTGTCTACAGGAGTTACATCCCATGATAGTTCATTGCTTAAATGGAGTTTTGAATTTCAACCAAATTTAACATGCAACTTAATATTGACAAGACCTTGTATGAGGTCAGTTCCCAGTGTTCTGGAACATCATTTACAGGGGTTGTGTCCCCTTCCTGTTTGTTCCTCTGATCTTGGTTTCTGCATATGAACTTAATGAGTGATTGTTGGATCAAAGCCAAGAGACGAGTCCTTGAATAAACTTGATTTCTACTGTTCGACAACATTGTAACAGGAGTCTGGTCCCTTATTTTCCAGTTTCTTATTTTGGTTTGTTCAGCATTATTTTCCGAGGATTGTTAGATTTCAAGCCAAATTTAGAATGCTTCTTTATTTTGATTTGAGCTTGAATGAATTCGATTTCCAGCATTCCACAATATCTTGTACAGGATTTATGCCTCTCTATTTCTGCATTCTATCTGATATTGGCAGCATTATTTTACTACCCTTTTTGGATTTTAGCCAGATTTGCAAAAAACCTTGATATTGATGAGACAATGACTGCGTTTAATTTCAGACCTTCCATAACATCATTTACTGGAGTGATGTCCTTTAATAGTCCTTCCTTCTAGTTAAAGTTTTTGCAACACAACTTTACCAAAGACTGGTGGATTTCTGTGAAACTTAGCATGCATCTTTTTATTAATGAGACCATCATTGATTTTGATTGGAAGTGTTCCACATCATTATATAGAGAAGTTATGGCTTTTGATTGTCAATCCTTTCTTTCATTTACGCATTCTTTAATTTACTGGGGATTGTTGAATTTCCAACAGTGATGGTTTTCAGCATGATATTCATGAGAACCTTCAAAAGCTTCATTTTCAGTGTTCTACAATATTGTAGAGGAGTTGAGACCCTTGATTTCTAGCTCTCTTAACTTTGCTTTCTTAACACCATTTCATCTATTTATAGCTGAGCTGAGCAAATTGTTGTGAACAGTACCTTTTGCGATGCATCCATCACTAATAGTTCATGTTAATTTTCAGTATATTTTTATTTGAGAAAAATTTTAATTTTTGTATATCGCTGTGTTGTTTTTATTCATCACTGTGGTATCAGTTTTGTGTAAGTTTATGACATTTTATTTTAGACTTGGTTGTTATTGATAGAGATGACTTTTACGATCATATAAAAGCAAAATACAAAAGGCATATTTATTTTCAGTTGCCATGGAGACTGATGAGGATGTAGAATTGAAGCTCCAATCAGACATAGTCAGGGCTCCCCCTGAAAACCTTCCTCCACCAACCTCTATGGAGCCTCTCATACAGGGGGAAGGTAAAGAGGAAGTAGTGAATTCCAAACCTAAGTGACTTAATCTCTGTCTATGAATCTGTTTAATCTGTCTATATTTGTATCCATATATATCTGATCTTGAGTACCTTTTACATAAAACTCATCTGTTTAATTATACAGATCTAGGCTCCATTCATCCCATGATTCTTAAAGAAAAGATAGGAATTATTTGATCGTACTTATGCATGCCCAATGTTATGCAACTGTTCTTACACTTCAGAACTTGGAACATAATCCTGAAGTGGTTGGTAGACATGTATATTGGTATCAGAATTGCAGTCTACCCCCTGCAGATAAGTTGAGTGGGAGACACTTTATGCATATATGTTATTTTATATGAAATGTCACACAACTCCTCTTACACTGTTGGAGATAGCGGCTTGAAACCTTGGAAAAAATGATTTAAGGGTGGAGTCTGTGGATCTTTACAGCAGTTTTATACTTCCACGTTATAGCAAATTGTGTTAGGATGATGTCCATGCATCTATTCTATTTTGTTTCCACAGAGTATGTCAGGTTTTCCACCATCTACAGTTAACATGCTTTGTGCATGGCTTGTACTTGGGAGTAAAGAAGGAGCCTATCAATTTTGTGGTGACAAGGTCAAGGTCACTTACTGAAAGAAGATTATTTTTTTTTTCTGCATAGCTTTGTTCTGAGCATGTACCTTGATCAGAGTTTGAGGAGGGCTTGCTTGTATGGAAGAGGTCTATTAATTTGGGGGTCGAAATGTACAAGGTTTAGGTCATTGTGGCTCAAAGAAAACAGTTTTGCATAATAACTTTTGTTGTTTGTTGTATAATAGGTTCCTTAACCAAACTTTGTGGATGGCTTGTACTTTGAGTAAGAAAGAAACCAATATACCTAGGGGTTGTAAGGTCATGGTCATGTAAGTTTAATAAGAAAATAATGATTTCTGCATAGTAGGTTTGGTTAAGATTGCATACCTTGGTCAAGCAAAGGTCCAGGTCATTGAGACCTATTGGCTGAAAATCTCAATACTGTACTAGTGCCTATGTGAAGGACATGTTAACGTGGTGCAGGCATATAATGGTCATATATGGTACCAAAAATATTCAGCATCAGGGTGCACAGCCTGGGGTCTGGACGGCATGTATGCATAGATGTGCATTTGTGGGTGTGGGTGTGGTGATTCATGAGCAATGTATGGTAATTTGAAAATGAATATTTTAAAAAAGTTCAAATTCATGATGAAATACAAGCTGACATTTTGCAGTTCTCTCTTGCAGTTTCTTTTTTGCTCTTGTTTTCCCTTGTTTCTCAATTTTTGAAGTATTACACTGCCAAGTTTATATTGTTTTAAAAAAAACCCCAGTCAGTTAGATTATATTTTGACAGATTTTGACGAGAGCTTACTATGGAATGGGTTGCACAAGTTTGGATATGATGAGTTTCTAACAGGGCAAAAGGAAGCAATTACACGGATCTTGTCCGGTAAGTACGGAATAGCGATCCTCAATTTACGATGCAAAGCCACCACAAGGTCACATATATTAGTTTCCTTTTGACTGGTTTTGAATGTAACTTTTAACGTGTGTTTCACAATAAATTTGAAGAAATGGTTGCAGTGTGTATTTTCACAGTTTTGTAAGACATTGCTCCAGATTTAATATTCTACCTGTACACTCTAAATCTATGTTTTTGAATATTACTTAGTATACAACCAGTGCATTACAATAGTGAACAGTGATTGAAATGACTTATGTGATTAAATTATATATTTCTTAATAAGATATGGAAATATATTGTTGTTGATTTGTTGTTGGGTTTAACACCATTTCTCAGCACAAGATAGGCTGTAGAGCTGGCAGAGGAAGAGCCCAGGAAAACCCTGGTAAGAACCACCAACCAGTTGGAAGCTACTGGCAGCTTTCTCACATACCCACATTTGCTGAGCTTGAGACTCAGTGGGAGAAAAACAATATCTCTAAAATGGTGATATGATGACTACTTTTTTTTCCATTTGGGAAATATATCTGCTGTTATGTATGATATTCAAACCTTTATATTTCCATATTTAAAACTATTTAATTTTTTTTTCTTCTGCTCCTTTCTGTCTCTCTGTTCATTTCTGTCTCTCTCCCATCAGGATGAAAAGATCTTAAAATATGTTAAGATTGTAGACCATCTTGTGTACATTTATGTAATCAATAAAGAGGTGCCATCCAGAAATGCTAACAAACAAACTCCAAACAACAAAAAGTAGGCTTCAGGTATTAACTTTTTATTTTAGTTCCTTATGAACAAATTGTCAGTGACTGACATGACCGGTTACTATTCTGTAGATACTCTGTGTCACCCAAAAGGTATTGTATACCTGTTAAACTGTATGACAACAGGCATACAGTTTTAGGAGAAACTTTTAATTAAATATAGAACTAAAATTGTTTAAGTAGCAGTTTTAACTTTCATCACAATCATAATTATTCTTGAAAGCAATGGAGAGTGCTGATCGCAAACCAAAATTAAGTGAGAATCAGAACTTGGGTGCAGCACCTGTTACCAGACTAGACTTCAAGCTTGCCAAGGCTACACAATAATTCATATTTGAATGTATAAATAAATAAAATAAAAAACCCAAATCCTTACAAGTAAATCCACAATTATTACAGTCTTTTGTTTAAAGATTTTATGCTCTGAAGTCCATTGGATATGACCACTCTGTCATGTTTCAGTAATGCCCCCCCCCCAACAATGTTCACTGTATTAATCTGGGCATTAACTGCATAAGTCATTAATCCCTGGCACCACTATAACTCGTCATACTTTACCTCCCTCATCTCCCGAGTGTCACAATAACAAGGCTTAGTTTACCTCGCTTGTATCCTGAGCACTGAGTCTTTAGTGGCAGTATTAGTCTAGGCCTGTATGCTGTAGGGGAATGCCTAGCTGTTTGGCTCAGGGGTTAATGAGTTAATGAAACTAGAAATTGCTTCATTTTCATATAAAAACAGTCATTGTGATTCCTTTATGACAATACAATATTTCCATTTCACTTGTGAAATATTTCCGTATATCTATTTGAAAAACATAGGTGTCCTCTATGTATTATCTATACATCTATGCACGGTATAGATTGTCATTCTTAGAAGGAATTCAGTTTTTGATTGTTATGTTTCCTGTCAAAGTAAGAAATCTCAATTTTTAGAAGGTATTCAGTTTTTGATTATTTTGTTTCCTCTCATTCTAGAAATGTTGTCACAATGTTTGTGTTGATTATATTTCAGGGTTATCAACCTTAGTTATTCTCTCCACTGGAGGTGGAAAGTCACTCTGTTACCAGCTTCCAGCATATTTGTATGCACAGAGGTCAAAATGCTTCACCTTGGTAATATCACCATTGGTTTCTCTTATGGAGGATCAGGTATAACTTTCACGTCTTATAAAGTGAGAATATCGTAACCCCAAACTTTGCATCCTAAACTTAAGATACAAGTCCACTCAGATTATTTACATTCAGAATTGTTACTATTTGAAATACAGTGAAGATTGGACCATTGTAGCGAAAGAAAGGTCAGAGGTCATTCAACTTGTTTTTCTTGTTATAGATGTCATTATAACAAGATTCTTTTAATTGGATTTACCAGGGGGTATAATTGGTTTCAGGTTTTGAGCATAATTTTTAGATAAAGTAAATTGCTACTTTTTCTCCTTTGAATACATTCCCCAATCACATCAATATTAGGAAGATGATTCTCTGCCTCTCAGATCCAGCAATCATGGAGAGACAAAAATTTGACTTTCCTACCCATATTTTATATAGACAAAGGGAAGATACTCTTCCTTACCTTCCCCTTACCACTGCTAGGTGGCCACGGTTGTTTACTAGTTTTTATCTTTTGCTGATATGATATGTCATATTCAATACTGATTCATTGCTGATCTTGTGGATTATCACACCAAATTGGTATTGTATTGAGTGTAAAGGTGTATATACTATAATGTTGCAGTCATTAATTTATGAAATTGGTTGATATTTATGTGAAATTTGTCAGAGTCATGGACTTTAATGGGTTTTTTTTACCTCAAGCTCCAACAGTATGGTGAGTACCGGTTGCTTTTGATATTTATTTGCTTATTTAGAAAAAAAGTGTTTGTTATTTGTGCAGATGAGCACATTCAGTTTGTTATTCCCAAATTTTCAGTCACTCTTGTCTTTCTCAAAAATAAACCATGGTAATGAAATGCACAGAATAAAAAAAAAGTTTAATGCAAATGAGGACCTACATGGGACATGCATAATGTGTGCATCTACAGTTACATGCATAATGTGTGCATCTACAGTTACATGCATAATGTGTGCAAAAGTTCATCTACAGTTACATGCATTGTTTGCAAGTTATGGTTGAAGAACACCTGGTCCACGGTACTATGACAAGGATTAAAGATAAGAGATGCAGCAAGTCCAGGGAAAAGGACTCTGATGTACTAGGTCTGCATTGAAAGATGTCATCACTGAACAGCACAGTGGGGGACACTGATGGTTCCTACCTCCCCCAAAGTGATGCATATCATGCCCACAGTGACCCTTACATTGGGTCAGCTAAAAATAGAATCAGAAGGGATTTTGCAGACTTGTCAGCCATAATTTCTCAACATGCACTGTTGGAATTGCAGATGTGGTGTCTATTACAGGAGGCAGTGACACTTTTGCTGGCCTCAGATGAATTTGTTCCATCTTGTCCCACTTATTTTCCAATGATGAAATGGAGCTTAAACGAGAATGTCATCCCTTTTCTAAGCTTCCTTATGGGTGTAAGTCCCTCTATGTTTGAGCTTCACCCTAGGGCCTGTAAGTCTTGGAATATGGGGTATTTTTTAGAAGTGGATGAAATGTTTGGCCATCTGTCCAGGCTGTATAATGACATCTGCCATCCAGCCAGTCCATTTGCTGGGCAGGCTGTACTCTGCAATCAGTGACCTGCAAGTAGTAAATGTTTCTCTGAGAATATTTTCCCAGACACATTACTATGAAACCATTGCACACCTCACTGCAAAGGCGAGTATCCTCATTCAGGTATCACTCAAGCAAAACTATTAAACAACCTAGTGGTGGTAAGGGAAAGTAAATGGAAGGTTGGGAAGAGTTTCTTCCCTTTGTCCATGTAAAATATAAGCAGGAAAGATTTTTGTTTTCTTTCCTTAATTGGTGGATTTGAGAGGTAGTGGTAGTAGTTTTTAGTACTGCATACAGGATATATTTAGATAGATTACTGTTCATTTTTTACTGAGATTCCTTTTGTTTTGAACCAGACAATATGCATCTTAAGAACTTAGTATATCTAGTATATGGCTGCCAAGTGTCCCGTTTTTCCTGTATTTGTCCTGTATTTTAGACCTGAATATGGGTGAACATTATTCTAGTTAAAATCCATATTTTAATAAAAAAAAAGTTAAATGAAAAATTTCTGTGCAATTTTTTGTTTAGAAGGGGCACCCGGTTCCATTCTAAGAGAAATGTATCGCATGTATATAGGGATATAGAGTTCTAACATATGGTTGGTTAATTGAAAATCAAGGCTACCATGCCAGTCTTTAAGCACCATATTGGATTGTGCAAAGCAGTTGCTGCTATCTCTGTATCTCATTTTTATAATATTCAGCTTCTAGTCATGTTGAAAAGGAAGGCAGAAGATTCAGAATTTTCTCTAGCAAAGAAAAAGAAAACAGAACTGGAAGGACAATTATGACATCCTGTTTAGACTTGTGAAACCATCTAGTAGCGGAGAAGGCTTGGAGTTTTGAAAATTGTGTAATTGTGATTTCACCATAAATGTTCTAAATGTCATAACTCCCATCATTTCTCTCCAGGTGACTGGACTACCTCCAGGAGTGAAAGGGGTCTGTCTTCATACCAACATGACCTTGGCCCAGAGGGAGAAGGTAATGAACTTTGTCAAGAATGGAGAGGCTCACTTCCTGTTGGTGTCTCCAGAGGCCATTGCAGGGGGGAGCATGTCACTGTTGTCATATGCATCGTCACTTCCGCCCATTTCATTTGTGTGCATTGACGAAGCTCACTGTTTGTCCGAGTGGTCACACAACTTCAGGCCATCCTACCTCAGGCTCTGTAAGGTAAGTGGATGCCTGCTGTTTGTGGAGAGCAAGATTTTCACACCTTGACAGTATCTGCATGCTGCACTACACAGTAATGTTTTTTCTAACATAGATTATACTGGTCTTAAAAGTCAGGTACATTTCATTACTTTTTTATGGCAGGTATGTATCTTGTTATACAATGCCTGTCTGTCTGTCTGGTTTCTGCAGAGTTTACTTTAGTTCAGTATCATGGAACTGGACCATACTTTATGGAAGGCTTGCTCTTGGGGATAAGGAAGAAGTCCATCCATTTTGGGATCTAAAAGTTAATGTTGAAGTTCACAGTGAATGAACGATGAAATATGGCTTTATAGAAATAATTTTTGGATTAGATAACTCAAATGTACCAGAACCAGACTTTGTGGTTGGCTTGCACTGGAGTCAAATGTCAAGATCATTATAAAATTTTTGATACCATAACCAGATTTCAAGGATAGCTTGCACTAGTGGTTAAAAAATGTCTTTTAAATACAGTTTTTAAAGTTTAGAAGTCAGACTAATGTGAATGATTGAAGAAAAATAGTTTTTGTAAAGTAAGTTTAGCTCTAGATAATGTACCTTAATCAAACTTTGTGCATGGCTTTCATTTGGGGTAAAAAAAAAAAAATCAACTATTGATTTTTTGGTCAAAACTTACAAGGTCACTGTAACTGAAAGAATTAGAAATGTGTTCAAAGAATGTAAATGTCTTGACACCAATTTTTTTGCATAAAAAAAAAAAAGAACCATAAACACAAAACTTGACTGATCTTGCTGAAGCATGATATTAAGGTCACATTGATTTAATTTTTTGGTACAGTTACTTTTACTAACCTAGATGCATCTCCATACCAAGTTAAGTGACTCTGGGAAACTGACATAAATGCAAAACTTAAAATCAGTTCACAATCAAATTTGGGTCACAGGGACATATTTATGATAAAATGATTTGTACTCCTGAAGATACATCGTCATACCAAGTTGACTAACTCTGGGGCTAACAGTGCCTGAGAAAACATTTTTGGTACAGTTGTATTCACCAAGAGGCATCTTCCTACCATTTACTTGCCTTACATCATCAGTATTGTAGAGTTTAATTTTATTCATTACAACTAGTCTTGGTATGTAAATATGTAAAGATCATTTTTAAATGTTAAACAAAATCAGTTGTATATCTAAGTTATGACTAAAGACTGTTAACATGATCTGATATTCAGAATTCTAAGCTAGTACAAAGCAAGTGGCATTTATTATCTCAACTGGTCTAGGAATAAATCAGAAGAGATTATAAGATAGCCAGTTGTCCTTATGCCGTCCTTGTATTAGCACAAGTTATTGCTACTCTTAAACTACTTGGAGGATTGCCATGAAACTTGACCCACAAATTAAGCCCATGGTCTAGTCGATCCTTAATAAAATGGTCCTTCTTGGACATCCAGTACAAGCTTGAAAATCTTGTTGTTGCTAGTCCTCCTGAATCGATTGTCATATCAGCACGGGGTTTTCACTGAAAAACTTTATTACGATGTTGGTCTTCAATGAAAATGCTGGCAATGTGACTGCCACAGGGCCTTCTTGAAAATCTTGTTATTGCTTCTCCTCCCGAAAGGAAAGTGATATTGACATGGAGCCTTCATCTGAAGATTTCTTATAATGTCTAGTTGGGCCTACATGAAAATGGTGCCAGTCTTCTGTCCATTATCTTGAAAATCTTGTTATAGCTACTCCTCCTGAATGGAAGGACATATCAACATGGTGTTTTCACCGTAAGAATTCTTATAATGCAGACCTGCCAACCCTTATGATGTGACTGCAAGTCTTACGGAAATTACCTTTAAACTATGGACTTTAGAAGAAAAGCAAAAATTATGGAAATATGATTGTTTCAGTAAATTCTGGAGATTGCCATGTCTGTGTTTGATTTGGATCAAGGTTTCATATTAGATTCAGTGGAGTTGATCAGGGAACCAGACTAACTTTACAGGAGTACCTGAGATTCTTTAAACTGCACATAATTTTTCATGCAAAACATCTGCATGATCAAGTTGTTGCTCATAGAATTTTCTAAGAATGGCATCCAACAAGCTATACCTGTTAAAGATGAAAGAGACAATGAGGTTCTTAAAAAGTTTTAATAGTACAGAAGAATAAAAAGGAATATTACCGTCAAGTTGAGAGATAGCAAAAAAAAACACTGAGCTCCATAGGTTTGTAACTTTCATTGGTGAAACTGGTCTAACTTCTGGAAAAAATCAAGAGGATCTTGTTAGGGTTGGCAGGTCTGACAATTACTACCCAGTCCTAAATGAAAATGGTGGCAGTCTGATCTCCAATATGACCATCACTGCAGCCATCATCAAAATCTGCCCCTCCTGAAAAGATGTTCATATCATCATGGGTATAATCTGAAACACTTCTTATGTCTAGTTGGTCCTAAATGAAAATGTTGGCAATGTGTTATCCAATATGACTACCACAGTTTTCATCTTGAAAATCTTGTTATGGATTCTCCCCATGAAAGGAAAGTCGTATTGACAAGGAGTTTTCACTAGAAGACTTATGATATCCGGTTGGTTCAAAATGAAAATGGTGCTGATCTGATGTCCAGTATGGTCCAAACAATGGCCACTTTGAAAATATTGTTATCATTATCACTACTCCTCCTTGTATCAACATGGGTTTTTTACTAAACAACTTCTTACTATGTCTGTTTGGTCCTAAATTGAAATGGTGCCATTCAGATGTTCATTATGCCCGCCACAGTGGCCATCTTAAAAATCTTGTTATCACTATTTCTTCAGAATAAATAGTCATATCATCATGGGGCTTTCACTGAAGCACTTATTATGATGTGTAGTTGGTCAATAGCAAAAATGGTGCCATTCCGACTCCAAATATCTTTTTATTGCAGCTTCACCTAGGTGGTTGGTCATATCAGTACTATACCTTCACCAAAAGACTTCCTATGATGTCTAGTAGGTACTAGGTAGAAATGGTGCTGATTGTGGTATCAGATGGGTACCATGTCATCCATCTTTGAAAATCTTACTATTGTTGCTCCTCCAAACAGGCAGTCAACAACATGAATTTTCAACTCCTTATAATGTCTTGTTGGTTCTAAATGAAAATGGTGCCAAGCTGACATCCAATATGTCAACCACAGCAGTTGATTTGAAAATCTTGATATATATCACCAAAGAATATCAAAGATGGCTTTTATACTCAGCAGTTCAAAGGAATAAATGTTCTTATCTTGAATTCCTGGAGATTCTTTTCAGGCAGAAGAGCATCAGACCCTTCAAGGGACTCTTGTTTTCTATAGAATACCATGTCATATCCACCTCAGAAATGAGAACAGTTTTTTCCAAGATGAGTTTTAATGTGCTCTGAGCAGCTGTTTCAAGTGTGGTTTATGTAAACTGCAAGCAGGCGTTATTGATAATTTACTTGTATCAGGATTACATTTAGAGCCATTTGATAATGATCTGTTATTATATGCTCATTTTTTTCTCCATTAACTTTACATTATCAGAATCGTGCAATATTTTACGATATTGAACTCACGCGCTCAATTCATATTGCATTCATGTGAGTAAAGGAACTACTTTCTATTGTAAACAAACAATTCGTTTCTGAATGAACTAAAGCAGATGTTTTGTGGACTGCCACATACCAGCTGCTTTGGCACATTCCACGTTAACTTTTTTGATACAATGTTTCAGATTTAGGCTGGCTATAGATGCCAGACATTGTCCTTACAAATAACATGCAAGTGACAAGGCATAAACTGTCTTCTTTAGCTGGTAATAAGAATGGCAAAAAATATACTTAACAGTTTTTCATTCTGAATTTCCTCAAATGTACTTTCTTAGTTCTGCAAATCCGAATTACATGAGCCATGCCATGGGATCTCAAGTTTGATTACACATTTTGAAATTGTACTGTAATTTCGAGTATATTCCAAGTGCAATTACATCCTCCTTTGCACTCAAAATGAAATAAACATTAAATTCCATAGTGTCTTTTCGATAATTGCAAATGAAAGACTTCATATTTTTCCCACATTATGATTTGAAATGTTTAATGACAGAAGAGAAATACACTTGCAGATGTCAACACGCTTCTTCCCTCACTGCTTCAATCCAATGTATATTTCATGTAGAATTGGCACAGACGCTACTGACTGAAATCCGATGTACTTCAAATAGATAAATCCAGTCCAAAATCACGAAATTTCATCGAATAAAAAAAGATACCAAAATCTATTCATTCCAGATCAAACGGAAAAGTTGTTGCAATGCTCATTCATTCACAATATGACTCCAAATTTCAATTTTAAGCAGACCAAAACGTCATTTTCTTGCAAAACTTATGTCTAGCGCGTGACCAAGTTCAAATTTATCTGGGCGGAGTTACATGCGCATTAATAATGTTGTTGTGTAATGATGAATCTACGCTTGTGTATTTAGTTTGGAATATGGCATACATTCAGTTACTTTGTTTCTTGTAGTGTATTTCTGTTTATATACTTAAGCCTTGGGTAGAATAAGAAAATGAGCATGTAATAAAAAGGTTACTGCATTTGTATGGGAAAATATGAACTCGTTTTGTCGGATGGCTATACTGCACTCCCAAGGTCGTGCAGTATAGCCCTGCAAAAAACTCGTTCATATTTTCCCATACAAATGCAGTAACCTATAATTACCATTAGAAATATACAATAGTAAGACATGGCATAACAATAATAGTATTCTTCATATTCATGCAAGAATTGTAACATAATTCTATTATACTCTGTTTTATAAAGGGACTTGCACATACATATAGAGTTGAATATACCTTAAAGATCATGAGTTTAATCTCATTTTTGTTAAACAAACACTTTTTCTAGTACCATAAACTACATTGGTGCAGAAATTTACCTATATTAAAAAACCACATATTCTTTCAAGATCACTTTTATAGCTTCCCCAAGGCGGTTATTAACCCTTAAAGCACTAGTTGTGACATTAGTTACACTACAGAGGTAATACTTGTCACAACTTGAGTTGTTTTTCAGGTGTAAGCAACAATGTATGTATCCTGTTACTTAAGCTTGCCATGACAGCTTGTAAAACTATATTTGATTTGTATACTGGGATCTGGAACAAGCATTCCATCATACTTTACTATGCATTTAGCAACTAAGTTTTACAAATACTTACAAACATGTGCTACCTGAAAAATTTAAAATTGCAGACACAGAATACAGTGGTGATTTTTTTATACAAATACTGCCTACAGATATTGATGATGACAATGATTTAGAATGATTTAAAGAGATGAGATGGGGAAGCATTCTTTGAAGTACCCATGAGTGATTTAGAGCCAGAAATTGATATTGGACAGGAATCTGATGTACATGCTGGCTGGACAAAAAAGATGGTGTGCCTTTCAACCCCCCATTCAGTTGTATTTTCATATTAACTGTCAAGATGGTGAATACCGAACCTAAGACTACTGAAGACTTTTTTTGGATGATAAGTTATTGCATTTGATAGTAAATCAGACAAATCATTATGCAGATCAGTGAGTGAATGGGGAAGACTTAAAGGAGAACTGTCACATGAGAAAATGCGGGCCTGTGACACCTGACCAGATGAAACTCTTTTTTTTGCATTGATTATATCAGTGGGTTTGGTAAATGAATGGCTGCTAATAATGTGATATCAACCCCATACTTCAGCAAAAGAATGAGTAGGTATATAATTCTTGCTATTCTAAGCAATTTACACCTGGCAGGTATGAGAACAATCAAGGTGACACAAGATCTGCCCCAAGATTGCAAAAAGCAGAAGCATTTGCTTAGGTTTATTCAGCAGATATGAACCTCAGTTCTGATGAGGCTACCTGCTCTTGGAAAGGTTGTCTGAATTTCCAGGTTTATAACCCTGCCAAACCTAACAAGTTTGGTATAAAGCTGTTTCAGGTGTGTGAGGCAAGCAGTGGATATTGTATAGGCTACCACATTTACATTGGTAAAATGGATGGAGACCTGGACAATTACTGTGAAGGAATAGAACTACATTGTTAATGAGTTGAGTAAAACAACAAAAATTATGATTGGTTTGTTCTGCAAGTGTGAGTTTTTGAATAAAGCACACAAAAGTAAATATGGATAACTATGCACAACTTCTATTCCTCACCTGAACTTTTTAACGAACTTGAATTGCAAAACACCTGTGCATGTAGAACCCTGAGTAGGTGTTGCAGAGGCATGAAGGTTAAGAAAAACTGAACCAGGGTGAGTGTATGTTTCACAGAAAGGACAATTTACTACTGGTGAAATATCATGATAAATGAGATGTAAATATGATCTCCAGTTGTTAAGAAGCAAATGTAGCAATCATCAAAAAGACAAATTGCATCTATAATGAAACTCACCTGTACTGTGGATTATGTGAAACACAGGGGAGGAATTGATTTAAGTGACCAATTTAATGAATACAATCCTGTACTAAGAAATCTAACAAGATGTGGAGAAAAATATTTTTTTCATCTCTTGAATGTATGTATTGTAAATGCCTGTCAGTTGTACTTGAAATTCTCACCTGTGCAGAAGAAACTATGGGTCAGGAAGCAGGAAAATGTGTCTGACCCTACTAAGAGGGGATTAAAATATACTAGTGAGCTTCCTGAATGCCTCTGGAGGCATTTCCCTGAATTTATTCCAGGTGCACCTGGAGCTAAATGAGCACACCCTGCACATGATTGCATTGCTTTTAATTACAGAAGGAAGAGACAGGGAGGGATTCTGAAAAAGCAAGCATCCTTCAGATGTGAGGCATGCCCAGTGACACATTGTGTAACCGATTGTTTTGGGTTATTCCACACACATGTAAATTACAAAGTGGAGATATTAGTTCTGACAAGTTAGAATAACAGCTTAACAGGTAATGAACTTGATAGGTGACTCTCCATAAACTCATAAGCTGACATTGGATAACAAGAACATATTAGAATAAATAACATGTGCAAAATGTTTAGAGGCATTTATTCCTGACTCTTTGGGGTGTAAACTTGCTTTGATATTCATGGAGTGGATGTTTACAAAACTGTTACCTTTTTTGTACATGTGATTTTCACAACTTGGATATTATGTTGTCAAAGACATAACATGTATATGGTTTAACTACTAAAGAACATAGTATTTCTTAAAATTATTTAAACTTTTCCACTAAAAAAGGAACAAAAATACAGATGAAATGCAAATCTAATTTGCCATTTTACCTGTATTAGCACTTGTATATGCAAATACAATAAAGTTACACAATGTGAATTGATGCTAATCATAAAGTTCATATACCGCCCATTGTTTTTTTTGTAGTGTTTGTGTATTGATTATGTACAGTAATTAAAATACATGAAATTTGAAAGCAGTTTTCATTTCTTTTCTCAAATAATTGAGGGGTCTTGTACTGCAAAACAGGTAGCACTTTAAAGGTTAAGACAGGTTTGACTGTATGCGTGTTTCCTGTCAGTAACTTTTCAAGGACTTACATAATGAAACCATGTATGTTATGGGGCTTAATATCAGTAAGACTTGGATCAAATTTGTAGTTACATATATCAACTCCCTACATCATAAAACTTGACTCCACTCCAGTTCTTACTCTAAAATATTCTAACCAATCAGAATGCTTCATTTGTCAAGTTTGGTCAGTTTTTCAAAGTCTTGAGTAACATTTGTGACTCATGTGTTGAGTAAAGTTTTATGAGAGAGGGCCTGGTCAAAATTTGTTTGATCTATGGCCCCTGTTTAGTGTAGAAGATTGCTCTTGGATCTTTAGCAAGGGTTTCTTCAATTAAACCAACCGTCTGCTGGCTAGGGGATGTAGAATAGGTCCAGTGAACTGTCTTGCATATCATAAGAGGCATCTAATGAAGGCTTGAGCTGCATTGATGCTGGTTAGTGTGCCAGACTTGTGACCAAAATGTTTCAGGTTTGAATCTTACCACTAGACCAGCCCAGATCAGCTACCATGGTGCATCTTGGGGCAATGCTTTTGACTCTAATTGCCTTGGCCCAAATGACCTTGTGTTAGAGCTCTATAAAACACTGAACCAAACCAAATCATTTACACCATATTAGTTGGGGCATCATGTTCATGGACACATTTCTAGTAATATATGCTGTATTGACAGGTTCTACGTGAAAAGTTTGGAGTGCACTGTTTCCTGGGACTCACAGCAACAGCTACACTGTCTACAGCTGCAGATGTAGCGAAACATCTTCACATCTCCAATTTCCACAGTGCCACAGTTCGAGGGCCTCCTATGCCACCAAATTTACTCTTGTCAGTGTCCTGTGATGACAATAAAGATGAGGTAATGTAGATCGCAGAAGTTTCTTGTGAATACCATAAATAACTTAGAAAGGAAAGAGATTTTGAATAGATATACTTATGGTAAATCATATTCATTGTAGGGTGTATTTTATTCAGTATTAATTCAGGTAAATGTCTTGCAAATATCCTGCAGTTGCTAATATTTCTGATATTTAATAACACCATAGTTTTATGGTTACAGTCACTGATTAATAGTACTAGATTACTAAACACACTGGACTGCTCCAGTGACCTAAGTGGATAGATAATCTGCCTCAGATGCAAAGACTTTTAAAAAATGGTACTAGCAGCTGCTTCACTTAGCACTCAGCATTAAGAGGCTAGTCGTATAACTGGCCGGCCTGGTGTGAGGATAATGTGACTGGGTGGGACATGATGCCACATGTCTACGGCATGATGCCTCAGTGCTAGACATCACTATAAATTTCCACACTGCAGACATCATAACGATATGACTGAAAATTTTTAAAATCTGCAATCCAAATCACAGACTGACACACATTACTACATGCATCAAAATGTGTACTGGGGAGACATATCTAAACCAGTATGCTGTATTCTCAGTTTAGTTTGGAGACTAATGGTTGTCTTCTGCAAGAAGGACATCTTGAATCAAGCACAGAGTGACTATTTTTTGTTTCTGAAGGTTTGAACAGCACTTTCAAAACATCGTTGGCTATATAATGCCAGGGAAATGGGAGATTTATCTTTCCCATGGACACGCAAGCACATTATGAAGATAAGAAATTTTATTTATTACAGCTCTTGATACATTTTACAAAAATCAGCTTGCCCCAAGGCTTCAGGGTAAGATGACTGTAAAATTGAACTTGCTCCTGAGATATTTTTACACACTTCAAAAATATAACAATGTAATTTTGCAGTGACGTTTACAGATAGGTAAAATAAAATATGGGTTGTTGGAATTGTTTTTTGTTATTTTATAAATAAACAAGTTATTTTGTATATATTGTGATTATATTTGACAGAAGGCATTCTGACTATCAGACCTTGTACAGACGATTCCAGTATGCCATCAGATATGGTCACTGTTACTAAAATTAGAAAAGCTGCTGTTAAAAAAAAATGACTTTTAAACAACTTCTTCAAAACTGCCAGACTTCCAAAAAACCATCCAAGCTTGAAGCTCTTTCAGATTTCCATAGATGAAGCTGAACCACCATCAAATATGGCCATTGTTATTAAAAATACAATAATTTAAAATAAGTTCTTCTGAAGAACTGCTGAACAGAATTTAACCAAATTTGAAATACAGTGCACTGCTACTAACAATCTTAAGCAACTTGTCAAAAACCGCTTAACAGAATTTGATGAAAGCATACTGTCATTAAAGGTATTTTAGTTTTGAACAAATTATGCCAGTTTACAAGCAGATACAGATGAAAATGTAAAAAATTGATAAACCTTGATACAGTTATTTTCATAACTTATGTGAACTACAGAATTGGAAGGAATTGTACAGAAAATATTCTAGTAATGTACCTTTCTTAGCCAACAGTTTTTTGCATTGGTCTATTAGGTGGGTGAGAACTATCAATCCCACATTGGACTCCAGCTTAAATGTAGTTATTTTCCAAAGTAGCAGTTGTTTTTTCACCAGTGAATCTATTCCTGTAGAAACGGGTTGTTTCAAGTGACTTGGCATTTGCAAAAATGATTTTAAGTTCCTTGTTGTAACATATAATTAGTGATAAGAAAGCAGCATTTGTTTTTTCGCAAATGAATCTGTCGACTTAATCCTTGTAGAAAGGAGTAGCTTCAATTATTTTGGTGTCAGTGTAACATATACTTAATGATAAGAAAATGGGATGTTTCAAGGAGGATAAATGTTTTTTTATTTCATTATATGCTATTGTAATGTAACATTGGATGTTGGACTTAACCTTGTCCAAAATCTTGTTTATTTTCTACTTGATCAGAATTATTGAATTTCTAAATTTTCTTAATTTTATTCTGTAAACAACTAATAAATAGCTAAATATTCTCAGTGTGTATGGGTTTATTATCAGGATCATTATTAATAGAAGTAAATACGTTTATTTGGGTCTGGGTCTAGGTTATTGGGATTCCCCTGCAATATACCTGGTGTACCTGACATTGTGCAGGCTATATTATAAATTTGTAAAAGACTGTGTAATGATAACTAATATTTTATTTTGTAAACATTAGGAACTTTCTAGAAGCTTATTTTCCATTAGGTAATGTTTGTTTTTTTTTATATAGAAAATGTTAATTGTGACCTGAAGTCAAGTAGAGGACTATATAATCTTGTCACTGGAAAGATTATTCATTCGTGCTTAAGATCTAGCAGAATCAGTTTGTATTATTGTTGTGTTCAGTGTACATTTGAGCTGGAATTTTTTTCTTCAGATTTTTATTTAATTCAGTGATTATTTTCTCTGGAAATACAGAGTGCTCAAAAAAGATATTCTTGGACAGAGACATTCGCTGGGATTTATAGTGAATTCAAACCTGGAATTATATTACTGTGTTTCAACAAAAGATTGTTGGCACATCAATACTTTACAAGCCACCACAGGCACATCAACACTTCAGCATTGGACTTAATTTGGATTTCTACTGAAGTTTATTCAGAAATTTAAATTATTAGGACTTGTGTCTGTAATTCTAGGATTATTTTGGGATTTAATTTGCAGTGCCATGATATTTTTCATTTTCACTTTGTACTGTATGGAAATAAATTCTTTTTTGAATTTTACAAAGCTTGTTGCTTTTCACTTTTTTCTGTTACTTATTTTAAGAGCATAGACTCATAGCACCCTCATTGTAAAAGCTATTGCAGGGACATTGTGTATCAAGGAGGATACCCTCACTGTAAAGAATATTGCCGTGACCAAATTATTTGTACAGGAGTGCTACCTGGCGGGTTTGTCATACTTGCATTATTTCTATTGCTTTGAAAGAGTAAGAAGCACAAGGAAAATGTTTTATTTCTCTTGTCATAATTTTTTGTTTTCTTTTGAGACAGGATAAGGTGGCTCTAAATTTCACACTTATAGCAATACGCATGAAATACATAATGAAGAATTCGATGTTTTTGGTGTCGCCCCCAGAAAATACATCAGTATAAAAACACACCTGGTCATGAATGGCATATGAAATATAATGTTAATACATGAATTTGACTGCATTCCTACGCATTAGCATAGGTGTCAACCTCTTGAGATGAAAACCTGTATGCCAGACCAATAAAAACCTTACAAAGACCAAAAAAACCCTACATGAAAAAATGTATTCATACATTATACAAGATCAACAGTTTTAAAACAACAAATGCTATACACAAAGTATTTTTACACATATTTACATAACTGTTTACATTTCTGAAACTTTATTTCATTCTTTTTACTTGAGTGTTGTATTATATGCAACACATGCACCTTTTGCACTTTTCAAAATGTATTGTGGGGTTTTAAAGTCTCTGCAGCAGATGTCATTGTTTATTTTACATTGTAAAAACGATGCTACTGTGTCTGAATTCAGACTTCCTACATTCTGTATGTATTTTCTTCATCATCGAAAAAGATCTGTCAGTCTGCAGTGTTCTTTCAGATCATATATGCCTGACGCCACCACTATAATGTCTTTACTGCATATTTTACAAAAAGCATGGGAAGATCCTAACTTTGATACATCTACAATGCCAGGGAAGACTTTAATCCAGTCAGCCTGAAACCTGTCACGACCTCGGTCAGTGTCTTTAAGCTTGCATTTCTTTGAGTTAGGCTCACCCCTTTGATGGATGGAATATGTCAACTAGATGAAAGAAATAAAAAAAATAATTTAAAAATTTAGATTTGATATGTGATAGAGGAAGATCTCCCGATTACAAATGTGTTACGAATTTATATTTTTTCCCCATAAACACCAAGATATTATGCCAGGAGCTATCCAAAAATTGAAATCTAAAAATAAATTTAAAAAATCGACAAAGTAGCAGTCCAGAAGTTTGTACCTCGTAAGCTGTTGATCGTTTCTATTAATTGCGTATCTGGTGTTTGAAAAGTTATGAATTTGCTATATAGTGTGCCGATTTTGGTCAAAACTGGACATAAATTGGCAGTGTTACATATTTTCGAGCCATGAGAATGACGTCACTCAGTGTCTGTACTACTTCCGTCATGCTGGCAATGCATCTTCCTATTTGCATTACGTAAATTTAATTCAAAAATATGACAACACGATAAAATCCCATTTCTAAATTCAGCAGATTATTTATTTATAATTAGTACATTGTTAAAATTTTTAATAAATCGACTTTATCTCCAAACAGAAAAGTCGGACGAATTACGGTTACACCACCATGACTGCCACACTATGTAAAGTATGAAAATTGATGTCAACTGTATGCATTTGATAGTAATAAGTATAAATAATAAAATAATAATGTATAAAATAAGAAAACATTACTACACAGGTAGTTGGTCAATATTAGAAATCCAAGTGAGCGTCAAATTTCAGAGCGATAAACGAGAAGATCTTCACACACACAGGAGTTGAACCATGAAATTAAACTCATTTCATTATCAGGCAAAGGAAAAGCACGGTTTTGAGTATGATTTGATTGGTTGTTTCGGGCCACCCTGATCTCGTTGAATTCTTGTTCTAAAAAAATTATGTCCAGAGTCCCAGATTCATACAAAACAAAAAAAAAACAAAAAAAATAAAAGTATATATATTATTTATGAAAAAACTGTACTAAACGGTTGTACGGCCGTACACTGACCAAAATGGAAAAAAAACGTACAAATTACGGGTAAACCGTACTAGTTGACACCTATGCATTAGTATAAAAACACACCTGGTTGTGAATGGCATATGAAATTCAATGTTAATACATGGATTTGACCACATTCCTACACATCAGTATAAAAACACACCTGGTCATGAATGACATATGAAATACAATATTAATACATGGATTTGACCACATTCATACACATTAGTATAAAAACACACCTGGTCGTGAATGGCATATGAAATACAATGTTAATACATGGATTTGACCACATTCCTACACATCAGTATAAAAACACACCTGGTCATGAATGGCATATGAAATCTGATGTTAATACATGGATTTAACCACATCCATTCGCATCAGTATAAAAACACTGGTCATGAATGGCATATGAAATACAATATTAATACATGGATTTGACCACATTCATACACATCAGCATATAAACACACCTGGTCATTCATGGCATATAAATTCTGATGTTAATACATGGATTTGTCCACATTCTTACACATTAGTAAAAAACATCTGGTCATGAATTGCATATGAAATACAATGTTAATACATGGATTTGACCACATTCCTATACATCAGTATAAAACACACCTGGTCATGAATGGCATATGAAATACAATATTAATACATGGATTTGACCACATCCTTACACATCAGTATGAAAACACACCTGGTCATGAATGATATATGAAATCTGATGTTAATACATGGATTTGACCACATCCATACCTCTAATCCATTAATATTGTGCATGCATGTTTATGTTAGAATATATAGATGGCATGTGTGTTCAAATGTTTTCCAGTGAGGGAGAGTTTTAGAAGGTACTGCCTGATAGAGTGTGGAGGTGATGCTTCCCCCTTACCCCACCGACCAGTTTTCATTATCTTTGGAACTCATGAGACGGAATTGGTCTTGTTGAATCAGTTTTTCAACTGATCACTGTGTCTTGTCAGTGCAAAGTTTATATACCCCGAGCCACTGGTACAGCCCCTTTTTGGATCATTTGACATTAGTAGTCTCCCATTATAGAGTTAATGTATTTTCACAACCTATTGTTGCAGCCAGTGTACTGTTTTTTGGACTTCATTAATGTTCAGTGTAGCTGGGTTTTGAATGACATTATTGTTTCATGCAGCCAGGAGCTACTTAAGTAGGAGTGAAACATAAAAACTAAAATAAGCTTTTATGTAAAAGTAGGAGTAAAAAAGGACGTAACTCTCTTCAGGATATCAATCCTTTAGATCTCAATTCCACCAAGAGCCTGATGAGTCTCTACAGAAGTGCATCAGCACTTCTATCCAGCTCTTCCACAACCACAGTGATTAGAATAGATGCTGACATCAACATAAAGAGAAAACGAGAAAACCTAGTGTCAGAATGTGAACAAGTCAAGCACCTGCTACTAACCAACCATTTGAATTCCAAGTGAGAATAAAAGAACGCCTCAGGGATATCCATAATAAAACCCCAGTGTCTTGTTATGTATATTTAATTTGCACTGTTTGTTTGGTTTGTATTTGTTATATGCTATGGGTTATATAAAATTATATTTTTAGCTGACCTTGTCCAAAATCAAGTATTTTATCTACCTGACCAGAATCATTGATTTTTTTAAAATTCTGTAAACAACTAATACATAGCTAATATTTTCTCTATGATTGTGGGTTTAATATTAGGATCATTATCAATAGAAGTAAACATATTCATCTTGGTCATAGTTGAGGACATTATGTGTACCATGTTCATTATTATAATTTTAGTGACAGAATCTCTTACAATGGAAATTTCCATTAAGTAATAGTTGTTTTCTTATATAGAAAATGTTAATTGTGACCTAGGTAAAATAGAGGGCTTTACAATCTTGTTTAATGGGAAAATTATTTGTTTGTGCTAAGATCTTAAGGCAGAACCATTTGTTGTGTTCAATGTTTGATTTGGGCTGAATTATTTAATTAAAATTGTTCTTCTCTGGAAATACAAAGTGCTCTATAATATTCTTGGAAAGAGACATTAACTGGGAATTATAGTGAATTCAGACAAGGAAACCTTGGATTAATTTACAGTAATTCAACAAAAGACTGTTGGCACATCATTACAATGCAGGCCATTAGAACATTAGTACATTAGAGACTACAGGCCACTACAGGTACATCAACACCATCAACATTGGAAATTATTTGGAATACCACTAATGTTTGTTCAGAACTTTATTCATTAGGACTTGTTAGCAATTCTAGGATTATTTGGGATTTACTTCACAATATCATAAGTTCGTTTTGTATTTTCACTTTGTATTCAAGGGCAATTAGTTATTTGCTGAATTTTACAAAGCTTGTTGCTTCTCACACTTTTCTATTACTTTAAGACCATAGAATCATGATAGTATAAACTCTTTTACCAACCTGACCACAACATAAATTGTGTTCACTATCAGATAATAGAAATCTGGATGATCCAGAGCTCTTTAGTAACAACATTAATTGGAAAGATAGAGAACTTTATTGGATACAACAATTACATACTCTACAGGTGGTAGGTTCAGTATCTCAGTTTAAATGGGAGTCCAGGCATTTCTAATTTTGAGGGAAGAGTTTGAGTCTGAGGGCAAAGCCCAAAGTTTTAAAATCCTTCCTGAATGCTCCAGTAAATTGTATGTGATTATTTTTACATGATCAATTACTAAAAACAAGAATATATACCAAATGCATAACTAAAGATTTTAAACAGAGAATAGACTGTACATGTGTATAGGGTGTAAATCTAATGTTATAAAAATCACATGTAGGAATTGCTTGTTAAGAATGATATATCATGCTACTGCTGCCATGGGTCTAAAAAGAAGAGTCCAAAATGGAAGCTTATTTTAAACTGTCATTGTTATATTTTTGAAGGAAGTTTATCTGATGGATTTTTCTTGCTTTTGATTTCATTTGAAACAAATTTAGTTGGAAGGTATATTATTAACAATTTTCTGTAGGTTTTGGGAGGACTTGTAGTCTTTGAATTTCACATATACATGATGCCAATACTATTGTATTTTGCATCTTTATTTCATGTGGCTTACAAAATCTTAGAATAATAAAGAGCAAAAAGATTTACTTGTGCTCAGTGTTTAGTGATAAATTAAAGAACTATTAATCGAATACTGTTTTCACAACTTTCAGGCTTTGTTGGGTTTGCTGCAAGGGGAGAGGTTCTTCAGGTGTAACTCCATTATCATCTATTGTACTCGTCGCGAGCAGACAGATCGGGTTGCCACTTTAATAAGGACATGTCTTAACAAAGGACAGCAACAGTCGTTAAATGTTAAAGACAGACAGGCAGGCAAGAAAGGAAAGCGTATGTGATTTTTATTGGCTGCATTACATTAATAATAATACCATCTGATTCTCTCAGTAACAAGATATATGGATGCCATTTTGAATCCATGCAATATTCCATTCAGATATAGGATTATATACATTTTATTGCCACAAAACTAAACACACAAATGACAAAGGACATTTTAATCACTAAATTTATGTATTTGTTGTGAAAGTCAATAATATCAACTAACTTACACCAAACAAAAGTATTGGCTGACATAAATGTTTGAATTCATTCTGAAAACTTTTTTTCAATAAGAGATATTAAGCCAGGCATTGGGAAACTGTTTACGACTATTTAAGAAGAAGAATGTCATCAGTATTAAATGCATCTCCCTGCACAGTAAAATTTTGATATCTCCAGTATCAGTCACCAAAAGCTTGCCATCACTCAAATGACTTGGTCAGTCCCAAAGTAAAACTTCCATTTACCAGACCCTGACATAAAATGTAAGCCCACAACATTTCAGGTTTTCCAAGTCGTACCAAATTTTGAACTCTCTAGATATATTTAAGTATTTTCCATTAGCCTGTTTACTTACATTGCCAGTTTCAGATGGTCACTGCTATCTGGATTCAACTGGTAGCACTTCCAGATTTTCCTTCAAGATTGTTGTTATTTCCAATACTTCATCCCCTCCTTATGAGATCACTTTTTCATTCCAGATATGACATATGGAGATTGGCTTCTTGATTAGATACAAGGTCACACATTGTGTTATAATCAAATAGATTTTTCCTGTAAGGAATACATCCTATTGCACTATCTTCTACTTTCCTCTTTCTCATTGCATTTAAGTGTTTTGGAGTATATCGGTCAGATTTTAAAAAAAAGAGTTTGATTCAAATTGTTCTTTTCATTTTTTGATGTTTTCATTTTACAGTGTTGGACCAGAAAATATTCTTTTAAAGGGGATGAAAAGTGATTGTAGGGGGATTGAAAAAATATTGAATTATGAAAAATGTATGATCTTGTAAATCTTTCAGAAAAACAAAACAGGTCTTTGGAGTGGGATGCTGAGAGTTACCATGCTGGGCTGACCCCACATCAGAGAAAGAGGGTCCAGAATGCTTTTATGTCTGGTCGGCTGAGGGTCGTGGTGGCCACAGTGGCATTTGGGATGGGTCTGGACAAGGCAGATGTACGTGCCATCATTCACTACAATATGCCAAAGAGTTTTGAGAGTTATGTACAGGAAATTGGACGAGCTGGAAGAGATGGCCAGCTTGCACATTGCCATCTATTTCTGGACTCTGAGGTTAGTTGCTATGTATACCATTTTTCATATTGCACAAGTCAGATTGAAGATCAACATTTGATTTTACTCATCAGATGGAATTAGGCCAAAATTTCTCCTTCAAACACATTTTCCAAACTAATTTGCCAGAATGTTTTAACTTCCTTTATCTGGAGAAATCAGCTCTCCAACAAAAAAAAATGTTACAAAATGATGCCAGAAAAACATTTTTTATGTTTTATGCTTGCAGGTACTTGAAACTAGTATTAGACAATGCTGCAGAAAGCCCATGACTTCTGTTACAACTCACTTTTTAGTGGAGTAGTCTCCCCTATTGCATGTGACTTTTTGAGAAATATCTTAATTGCAGTTTTTGATTGTAGTAAAGGGTATGATCATGCTTGCATTTAATGGGAACATACAGTGTCTATTATTATTGTTATTAGTATTTTTATCAAGATTAGGTATTCTTGAAAAACTGATTTTACAAAAATACATTAGCCAATCATAATTAAAAGAGGAGATTAGAGGAGGAAGAAGTGGTACATGCTTTCTGTCCATCATTCTCATTTTGATGACCTGCATCAAGCTTGATGTCAGTAGTTTTACCTTCTGGAGTGCCTCAGCCTAGAATTATTCCAGTACTGGCAGGGTGCCATAATGGAGATTCAGTGGTTATTTGTTTTCAGAAGATAGCCAGGCAAAGAAAAACTTGTCTTTTAGTTTGTGGAGGGTGATGGTGTAGGTATTGGTGAGTGTGAGTTTGGACAGCTTTGGTTCAAGCTTTTCCAACACTTCTACATCAGTAACCCCTTACCTGATTAATACCCTTTTTAGAATGTAATATAATCAGACAATTCTCTTCTGATCGTACCACTCCTACTTCAGGTTGGGACTGTTGGGTCAAAAATCACATTTTAGTTAAGTTTTATGGTAAAAAAAGAGATTTATTGCTTATATCTTTGTAACCTCTATACTAAACTTGCTTCATATCTGGAATGCAATAATATACTATACCCAGTTTCTCATCATTAGAGGTGTGTGGTATTACTTGTATACTGGTTTATTTTCCATGGTATGTACCATGGTACTTTCTCACTGCTCCGGTAGTTTTCATCATTAAGGAATATATGGAAATTCGTAAGTATTCTTGTTATGAATTTAGTGCTATTAACAACAAGTTTTCATTTTACATGACAAAGTAATTCAAAAACATTATTAATTTTTTCAAAGCAGTTTTATTTGTCCCAAATTAATTTTATGTATGTATTACAAATATAATTATATTCATGATCCTTTAACAGGGATTCTGATAGGGTTGTGCAGTTACCGGTACTTTGTACTGGCAATGATGGAAAAAGTCAGTACAAGGCTAAATTTTACTGGTACAAATGCTAATCAGCCAGTATCGTGAATACGTGGTTTATCATTTACATAAAGTGGGGAAAATTGCGTTGTAAATAATACTTTAGAGAAAGAAAATGATATCCAGTTGGGCTTGTTTAGTTTTGCGAAGTGCAGTTCTGACTTGTTGAAAACAAAGTCACTCCTTGAAAAAGATCTGACGTGCAAAATACACGCCGACTTATAGAAGGGTCAAAGAGAAATGTGCTTTTTGTTACTCTAAAAAAAGGGGGTGAGGTTGACGTATATCTAAATCACAGTGTCTTTTACATTGTGTCTGCTATAGTGCAAGCTTAACCAGCTCTCTTTAGTTACAGTTTATAGATATATCTTACACAACCAATAACATACACATTGCAAATTCATCTGCTCTAAAGTGCTGACCATTTAATTGGGGCAAATCTGATTTTCTTTTGAGTGGAAATATATTATTTTCTTTTATCTCGAGATATCTTTTTTTTTCTTCCAGTAAATCTAATAGATATGATAGTGTTATTTTGCTATATATTAGAGCAAGATATTTTTTGCAGCTATTGACAGATGGAATTTTTCTTTGAAATAGTGTCAGGTTCCTGTCCTGGAAGATTAAATTGTGGGTCCTAATATAATTGCAGTATACCATAGTGTGTATCACGGTACGTTATAAAATGCCATGGTACAAAATTTTTCATGGTACACATCTCTGCTCATTACCACTCCTGGTCCAGAGTTCTGCCTCATGGATGGAGCAATGGATTCCAAAAATTGTGTTGTGACACATTTTTCAATCAGAATTTGTTCACACCATTTTCTTGTCTAAAACTCCTTCCTGAAGTCAAATTTATATTTAGGAAATGATATCACCAGATGCTTCATGAGGTCAAGAATTACATTGTCTGGCTTAAAACAACATTTTATTGCATATATTTCTGTATTGTCTTCATGTTTGGAACACAGTAACACAATATACTCAGTTTTTCTCACAAACTGTCATGGACACAATGTTGTTAAAGTTTATTTTTTTAAAGATTTTTTCATCACTTACATATCCCTAAAACTACTTGATTCATTCATATTTGGAATATAGCATCACCTACTCTCCTTCTTGTAGCATCACCTTTATTGCATTGCTCTTCCCCTGGGTTGCAGCATGGGGTTGAAATTTATTTAGGGGTACATTTTGGTTAAAGTTCTTTCCATCATCATTTTTCTATAATCCTTGACTGGGTTCACTTCAGGTTTGGAATACGGTATTATCACATTCTTCTACTCCTCTCTCAGGACCAATCCTGCTCCTGAGTGGGGTCATGAGATTGCATACCTCCTTACTCTGTTCATTGCATAATTATCCTCCTGTGGGCCTTGGGGGGTGGGTGTAGAATTGGCTTGATGTGCAATCCTGCATATTATAAGAGAAGATTATTGGAGACAAGATCCATGGTGGCTTAGTGGCTAGCATACTGGATACTTGACTGAAAGGGTCAGTGTTTGAGTCCTGCAATAGTGCCTAGCATGCTGGATACTTTGCTTAAAGGGTCAGGGTTCGAATCCTACTGTTGTAGCTAGCATGCTGGATACTTGGCTAAATGAGTCAGGGTTTGAATCCTACTATACTGGCTAGTATGCCGGATACTTTGCTTAAAGGGTCAGAGTTTGAATCCTACTATTGTAGCTAGCATGCTAGATACTTGGCTGAAAGGGTCAGGATTTGAATCCTACTGTAGTGGCTAGCTTGCTAGATACTTGGCTGAAAGGGCCAGGATTTGAATCCTCCTATAGTGGCCAACATGCTGGATATTTGGCTGAAAGGGTCAGGATTTGAGTCCTACTATAGCGGCTTGCATGCCAGATACTTGGCTGAAAGGGTCATGATTTGTGCCCTACCATTGGATCAGCCCAGATAGTCTATCATGGTATGTTCTTGGTCAAGGTACTTTACTCAAATGCCTCAGCACTAAATAACCTACCTGTGTTGTTTTGCCACAAAAAAACAAACCAAACCAAAACAAACTTAACATTAAGAGTGTAGTATCATTACACACCTAAATTCCTTCCTTTAACACTCCTACCCCAGTGTCAAGGTCCTGGGTGGTATCATGGGATCAATAAGTACAATACCTTTTTACTTCCGTTTTTGAATGTATCTCTTGTGTTTTAATAGTTTTTGTTATCCAATTCACTACAAATTTCAGATTTAAGTTCATTCCAAACTTTTCTTTCTCCCCACACTGTTGTTTTCACCTTGGTTAGTCCCTGGATTAATCCATTAAGTACGACACATTTTTTAGTTATGGTTTTATTTTAGTATTTTAATAACCCCTCACCCAATTTACATTGTATTTAGAACATTTTATGATTTCATCCTTCCTTTTCTCCTTCTACTATTTTATATCCCTTGGTGATGGAGGATACTTTGTGACTTTTCTTATAACTTCATTTCAGTAAAGCCTTATCTGGCTCAGTGTATATTTAGAATACAACATCATCACATTCTTAACTGTTGCCTCGTAACACTCCAGCTCTTGAGTTGTATCCTTGGAGTTTTTTTTTTTTGTTTGAGATATTGCTTTTAATTGTTTCTCATTCTTATCACTCCATTTGGAGTACATACAAATGTCATAAAATTTCCTTTCTGATATATTCTAGCCCTTAGATCATGTTTCTGACTGTGGTCATGGGGTCAGTGGGTTATACCTTTTTATATATCAGTAGCTTGTCTTGGGGGTATGACATGTGTTTCTTAAAAGACCATTCTTTTTTGTTACTAGACAAGTGTCCTTTTTGCTTCCATAAGAAAGGTCATGAAAGGTGAACAAGTCACAGCTACAGCTTCATTGATTAAATTACTCAATGTTGATATTTTATTTCTCTGACGAATGAGCCTAGACTTTCTACACAGGAAATCTTGTTAACAATGTACTTCTATAACAGACAATCCATGCGAGCCCAAGGATCCATTATATTTCCTAGTCATATGGATTTGCTTCCAGTTTAAGCCAAACCGTGTATATTTAAAGGAAGTTCATGTTTTGAACCAGAGTGTTTTTTTGACAAAATGTCTTAAAAAAGAAAATGTATGCAGACATTTCTCATAATTATCTTGTTTGAATACACATTATTTGCATTGCACTATAGACACCATCATGTTTCAGATGGTATTCGGTATTAAACATTAATTTCATCTGTATAAGGGCATAGTGTTGTTCAACATAAGATATATAATTAAAGAAAGATAACTGTTTCTTGCACAGGTGGATGAAAAATGGTTGATTGCCTCCCTTAGTTACAACTAAATGCTTATAAAGTTCAGAAATCTGGCTAGGTTTCTAGCAGCTGGTTTCATGTTGTTCAGGACAAATGTGAAACTTTAAAGCAAGCAATATTTTTGGTCTTGATGTTACCTTTTGTGGCCCAGATTTATGTTTTTATTATTAAATGTAACAATTTATACTTTCTAAGAACTGAAAACTGTTTTGTGTACATTTGAACATCTACAGGATTCACTTTAATTTCAGAAGATCATGTTGTCAGTTGGCATGAATTATAGAATGGAATGCCTGTACTTGACATTAAGGGTGAATTGACAATGACAAAGGTACAGTCAACTTTATTGCAAGCAGTTTTACCATTGTATCAATTAAGACATTTTTTGGCTTGAGTTTTCTTTCCTGGTCCACTGTACACAACATGTAATAATAGAGAAGGAAAGAAGAGTGTGTGTGTTTGTGTGTGTGATTTGGATTTTTAACGTAGCTGTAACAATTTTGCAGTCATATTGCTATTATGTCTGCAGTGTGGCAGTTTCTAGTGATGTCTAGCACTGGAGCATCATGCCTCAGACATGTGGCATGATGTCCCACCCAGTCACATTATCCTGACACCAGGCCAACCAGTCCTAACACTAACCTCTTAATGCTAAACATCTAGCGCGGCATCTGTTCGTACCATTTTTATAAGTCAATTGTATGACTCAGCCGGGGTTCAAATCCACGACCTCCCGCATCCGAGGCAGATGCTCTAACCACTAGGCCACTGGAGCAGTCAAGAGAAAAGGGAGATGATATACTTGTCATAACTAATTTTCTCTGATATTGTAATCTACATCTTGAGAATCTTTTGGGTGATCATCCTTTAAGAAAATAATTTATATTTTTTTCAGAGATGAGGGTTCATCTTTTTTTCACTGGGGGTGCTTCATGCTTATAAACTTTGATGCAATCTCATGTAATTGTTTTATCACAATTGTTTTTAGTAATTTATCCATGCAGATTTACTCAGATCATCATAGAAGAATATAATGTCTATTTGACTTTTTAAAAAAAATTATTTGATATTGTAAATCTGATAAAAACACTACAAGCTTGGGTTGTTAAGTACATTATCTCAACCCCACCCCAACCACCATTATCAACAGGAAAACCCTAAGAGTTGTGCACTGTCAGCTGCATCAAGAAGTTACAGGTGGATCACTAATTGATAAGTAAGATCAAAAACTGGTCAGCAGATTTATGCCAGGCTTGAGGTCATGTCATTTTAATGGCAAGTTTATATCAGTAATTTTGCATGTATGTATTGCCAATGCAGGAACTTGAATATTCTATTATAATGGTAAAATTGAATAGTGTGTACATGTATTATGACAGATTTGACATTGTTAAGTGAATATTCCACTTAAATGAATGTCATTGTAGTAAGAGTAGACTATCACTTTGGTTAGTGTGAATCCTACCCTCCACTCCGCAATAAAATAAAGGTTTTATGGGTAAATAATGTCATATATCTTTTCTGAGCAGTTGTGTGGAAAATAGTGTGAAGATTAATAATACATAGTATTATTAGTTATTAATAATACATATAATTTTATAACTGATGATTTCAGCTGTTATGATATTGTTTTTATTGGAGATTACAAGGAATTTCTAAGTAGTTCAGTCAGTGCTGATTTTTCCAGATGGGTATATATGTACCATATGTACTTGCTTATAAGAAGAGTACAACTGCAAACTGCACAGAACCAGATTTGCCATTGCATAACATGCCAGCGGATCAGGGTCTATGCAATTTGTTAGGAGTAATCAGAACAAACAACATACACCCTGATCTGCAGGTTCGGTTCTATGTTTGCAGTTGGTCTCAACTTATATGTGAGAATAGACAGTATGTGTTTTTTGTACTTGCATAGCAGTACAGTAATATACTAAAATATCAGGTCCAAAGAGTAAGAACTTACCAAATTTTCATTAAACTCTTACATGTCAAAGTAATGTAATGTTTACTATATGTACTCACTTATAAGTCGGATCCAACTGCAAGCTGAACCGCGCTGGTGGCTTATTGGTTAGAGCATCCACCCCAGATGCAGGAGGTCGCGGGTTCGAACCCCAACCGAGTCATACCAAAGACTTATAAAAATGCTACTAACAGCTGCCTCGCTAGGTGCTCAGAATTAAGAGGTTAGTGTTAGGACTGGTTGGCCTGATGTCAGGATAATGTGACTGGGTGGGACATGATGCTACATGTCTGTGGCATTATGCCCCAGTGCTAGACATCACTATAAACTGCCACACTGCAGACATCATAGCGATATGACTGAAAAATTGTTAAAGCTATGTTAAAAATCCAAATCACCCCAACTGCAAGCTGCATAGAAACAGATCTGGCTATATACAGTTTGTTGAGAATAATATGTTGAATGATCTGCTGTCTTATAGTGTGCTGGCAGATCAGGGTCTATGTTGTTTGCAGTTGGACCTGACTTGTACTCAAGTATGTATTTTATTTAGACCAATGCCACCCATCTTCACTAGCGACGGTTCACATATCTTAACCTATCTACACCTTTGTGGATTGATCAGATATGTCATTGCTTTGTCCTAGTGATATCTGTTGGATGTCTAGAGTTGCTTCCTTTAGTGTGTAATACCAATTAACCAATAGCATGTGACAGAAGTTTATTATACACCGGCCAAAAATAATGGAGGTAATCGACTTGAAAAAGGATACTTTGTAAGTTTAACATTGAAAGTTTGACTACGTGCCAGAGAGAAATCATTACAGATGTATATGTGCAAACATGGATCAGCAGTGGAAATTGCATATTTATGAGTCCATTCCTGTCATGTGCTCCTCTTGTCTCAATCATGTAGGAACATTGTTAAGATTTGAACAACTTATATTTGATTGGATGCAATGGTTTGCCACCACATCCAATGAAATTCACAGACGTGAAGCACTGAAATATCTGATCAGTCTGCCAAGGTAAGGTGTAGATCAGTAAACATATCAGAACCTTGGCTAGTGAAGATGAATGCCATCAAGCATTAGTCTAATGCATCATACATACACACAGGGAAAAGTTAATGTGTTTAGTACAACAAAAAATCCTTTCTACAAAGCAGAGTAACAACAGTTTTCTTTTTTTGGGTGGGTGGGTGGGTAAATTTCTAATAGAAATCCTGGCATGGTTGTCAGAGTGCTTTAATTGTCATTATAATTACAGTGTCAACATAATAATTACAGTGTCAACATAATAGTACTAATAGACAAGGTGAATACACTACATAAATGGAGAATGTGCATATGGAAGATAGGTGATTGAAAAAAGAGATAAGTGGAACAAAGCTCATGATGCACACCACTCTGTTCAGTCAAAATCCTATGGGCAGTTTAGCAGAAAATTTATATATCAGTTTCTGCTTTATTGTAGCCAACAATATTGTTACAAAATGTTGTTCTGTGAGTGAAATAGTCTAATGTGTTATTATGTTTCTTTAGTTTCCAACACAAAGAGAAAAAAGACATTTACTATACCTATGCTTTATATGTTGCAAATTATCAATGCTTATTAATCTATCCATTTCAACCTGATAGGTCTCAATGAACATAAGAGCACATTATCAATGCTTATTACATAACATCACATTATCAATGCTTATTATTCCATTTCAACTTGATAGAACTCCACTGACATCACAGGACATTATCAGTGCTTATTGTTCAAAGAAATAAAATACTTCATAAATTATTTAGATACAATGATTTTGTTCAGTTTTACAGATGTGTTCAGATATGGTATATGTATAATATGGTGGATGAATACTATAGAAAAGTTCTACCTCTACCAGTTATACTGGCTGCCATGTGTAGCCTACTTTGTGCTGAGAAATGGTGTTAAACCCCACAAAACAACAACATTTATGGATCTCAATTGTATTTCTATATACAGTTTACACATATCTTTGGATAAACCATTGTACTTAATAGTTCATGTCCATTGTAAATTTTGGTTTGTAACACTGGATTCTATTTAATGGTGAAATGGATCAGACAGACATTGCATTGGATGTACTTCTACCATGTGTCTTTAAATATACCTATCACAAATTGTTACCTTTGTCTGCAAATCGAATTATGAAAAGTCATGCATAGTCATCCATCTTTTATGCAAATTAAGTAAGTGTTCTTGAATAAACTCTCAAGGGAACAGAAAAATTGTGTCCTTGATTACATAGGCTCAGAATGAGTAGGTATGTGTGTTTGTGTGTGTGTGTGTGTGTGTCTCTCTCTCTCTCTCTCTCTCTCTCTCTCTCTCTCTCTCTCTCTCTCTCTCTCTCTCTCTATATATATATATATATATATATATATATGGACTTATAAACCTTGTCCTTTCATGAGCAGATGTCCTAATCTGTTAAGACAGGTTTAACTGTACAGTAATCCCCTCTTGAATTCCCTGTACCAACCTCACCCCCAACCAGTGGCTACCTGTTTTATGTAGCCAGAATCTCGTTACCGTTGAATTTGTGTTTTAAAGTAACCCTCTAGAATAGCATCCCCTAGAATGCTGCCAGCAGTGGGCATACTAGTGCATACACTGTCAAATTTATCCCTCATGAGTTACAGGTCACATAATGGGGTATACAGATAGAAATCTCACTGCTCAAAGATATTTGTTGATTCTAAATTCAGTGCATTGACATTTTTTTTCAAATGTACCCTGCCTTAATCAATATAAGTAAGGTGATTATCATTCCTGCTCTGTGAGTTTTTGTCACTTTGAAAATACTTGCTATTATTATTACTGATACTTACTGAGACGACAAAATCTTATGACTCAGAGGCACTGTATTATTAAACTCAAATTAGTGTGACATCTGGTTGATATAAAGTGAAAATGGTATGTTAGCTGTCACGGCTTCTCCTTCAGAGATTGCAATATGTATTAGAAAGGGTACCAGACTTAAACTAGATGGTCACTCATTTCCTTTGTAAACACTGAGCATTTTGTCTAAACACTACAAACTGCAAGTTAAGGAATAAGTTGTTGCAACAAGTGCAAAATATGAGACATTCTCACTTTCAAAAAAGAAGTGAAAGTAATTAAACCAAATTAAAATTGGGAGTCCTTTGATTGCAGCTGAGAAATTTGACATAGAAAGATTTTTAAAAAATCAACAGTTATACATTCTACAGCAGTGGGACAGTGGAATGGATGGATAATGATAGCTAGTCAGATGTCTGTGTCCTGATTTTATTGACAAGGTGGTTTTGCATCTCAATTGATGATTATTCATACCAAATATACTCGCTTATTAGTTGAGTCCAACTGCACATTGCACAGACCCAGATCTGCCATGGCATAATGTGCTGGCAGATCAGGTCTGTCAGTTTGTTAGGAGTAATCAGTGGAACAAACAATGTAGACCTGTATCTGCAGGTGCATTATGCTGTGACAAATTATGATCTTTGTTGTTTGCAGTTGACTTGACTTATAAGCGAGTATATATGGTAATCTTTTAATCTGGTAATACCATTATTGTGTATTTTATGACATTGACAGGTCTTTAATTTTAAATGAAAATATTACATATTTGAAAATTAGTTACACCTTTTGTAGTTTCTAATATTTATCACTCACATCTTATGTCCCTCTAGAGATGGCACCTCTCATAAGCCACATTTTGAGCTGCAGAAGATGTGGCCTGATAAGATGAAACAGCTTTATTTTCTTATCAGTTTATTTATGACATGGTCAAGTGATGTCAATTTTTAGATATTTCTGTTGTCCCAAGCATAAAGATTGTGTCAGGCTGATGAGGTAATAACGCAGTAGATAGTGAAGACAAATGTGATGAAACTTCAGATAATGAAATAATATTGAAGAATGAAATGATGTTGATGTTGAAAGTCATACAATAAGTAATTAGTAAGTCTTGTACAATATAATTAAAGTAATATTAAGGTGTAGTATTTTCATCCATTATTACTTTCATGCTTGGAATGTCCTATTGAATAGTTTGGCTGTTATTCTTACATCCTTCATTAGCAGTCTCAGTGGACAGCACTTCATAAGAATAGACAGAATGGTTCCTAAATAATTGTTTGATAGGACATTTCAAGAAACAGTTGAAGAGAGATAATCTGAAGCCAGTCTCTTGATAGCCTTTAGGTTTGGGTTGTCTGGACTGTGGTAATTGTAGGATGCATGTCTGATGAACTTTCCAAATAATGATGTATAATCTATCCATTCTGTTAGAATAGAAGAAATGTTGATCAGAGATGATTTGTGTTTCACTGAGGTCTCATAGTTGACATGAAAGTAACATATCACTGTTATTGGGTTTGCTTTTGCCTTGACCTACTGTATTTGTTTGTGTAACACCAGTGTAGAGCAAGATCTGCCATGACTGAATAAGGCTGGATGCATCTGGGTCTCTGTTGTTTGGTCTACTTGTGATTGGAGAAAACATTGTATACCCTGAACAGCTATCACACAGTGTTCTGGCAGATCAGGGCCTGCGTTGTTTGGTCAACTTGTGGTACCCTGATCAGAAGTCACATAATGCCCTGACAGATCATAGTAAATGTTGTTTTGCCAACTTGTGATACACAGATAAGCCATCACACAGCATACTGACAGATCAGGGTCTAAGTCTTTTGGTGTGTTTTTGATACCTACCTTGTTTGGTCTACTTTGTATACCCAGATCAGCTATCATAAGGTGCTGACAGATCATAGTCAAAGTTGTTTAGTCTACTTGTGGTTTGAGCAGCCGTCACACTGTGCCCTGACAGATCAGAGTCTGTGTTGCTTGGCCTACTTTTGATACCCTGATCATTCATTACACAGTGCCCTAACAGATCATGGTCTAGGTTGTTTGGTCTACTTTTAATACCCATCCTGATCAGCTATCACACAATGCCATAATAGATCAGGGTCTGTGTTGTTTGGTCTTCTTGTGATACACTGATCAGTCATCACATAGTACCCTGACAGATCAGGGTCTGTTTTATTTGATCTACTTGTGTTAACCAGATCAGCCCATTACACAGTGCCCAGATAGATTAGGATCTAAGTCAAGGGTCTCAAACTCAAATCACGACAAAGGCCACATGAGGACTAGTACAGTGGCCCAAGGGCTGTGTCACTGAAACCTTGTCACAGAGTGAGAGCAGCTGATATAAACGGTAGCTAGCTGAAGTGTTGGAAACAAGAAGTAAACATTGTAACAATGTAATTTTTATCAAAACTGGCTGGCTGTGAAGATAAAAAATTTGCATTATTAATTATTTTTTGAAATTCTGGGTATAATTATGGGCTGCAAGAGATATGTAGTGTGTGTTTGTTGTTGTTGTTGTTGTTGTTATAGGGTTTAACACCATTTTTCAGCACAAGATAGGCTATACATGGCAGCCAGTATTATTGGTGGAGGAAGAACCCGGAAAAACCCCAGAAAGAACCACCAACCCATATGAAGCTACTGGCAAGCTTTCTCACATACCCACATTGGCCAAGCCTGAGACTCAAACCCATGCAGACAGAGGTGAGATGGCAGTAATCGACAATGGTGAGTGCTTTAGACCACTTGGCCACTCCGGGCCCCTAGTGTGTGTTTGTGATCCCTGTTTATTATATCTAAGGTTTTACATTAATAACATAAGTGTTTTTGATGTGCAGATGCATTTTGCAGTGACAAATCTGTCTGTTCTCTTTTCATAGGTGAATATTATATACAGGTATATTTGTGTGTTTGTGTTTTTTAAAAATTTTAACATAGATATAACAATTTGAATCTTATCACTATGATGTCTGCAGTGTGGCAGTTTGTAGTGACATCTAGCACTGAGGCACTGAGGTATCATGCCGCAGACATGTGGCATCATATCCCACCCAGTCACATTTTCCTGACACCAAGCCAACCAGTTCTAACACTAACCTGTTAATGCTGAATGCCAAGTGGGGCAGCTGCTAGTATATGTACCATTTTTATAAGTCTTTAGTATGATTCTGCTGGGGTTCAAACTCGCAACCTCCCACATCCAAGGCAGACACTTTAACCACTTAGGCCACCAGAATGGTCCATTATATACAAGTCATTACAATAATAAAATGTGATCAGTAGGATGCAGTATTGGTCACTTAGCTTCTCAACTAAAACTAAATAGTAATAGGAACTATGTTTTATGACTACTATTTAAATACCTTATTGCAGTTTTTAAAAATGTGCCATAAAAGTTTAATTTTAAAATGATGAATGACCTTGAGTCATGCTCTACTACACCATCAATTAATAAATGTTGTTACATATTCACAAAATATTTTGAATATAAAATTCAAACTCAGCTCAAAGTTAAAAATGTTTTTGCTGTTTATATTTATTTAGAATGAAATTAGAATCATAGAACTTGTCTGAGATTCTAATCTTTGATTAGTGGCAATGATTAATTTAAATTATGTACGTAATATTTATGTTTGATTTGAGGTTAAGCTGTAACCTGAGGTTCTTAATCAAAGAATTTGTACCACAGGTGTGTTTTCCCTTGACTATTACCTGCACATTTGTAAACATATACAGGCTACTGGAATTAATAGAGATATCAAAATAGCACTGGCTTCATTATCTAATAGATATTATGATTGGTAAATTATGATGGCAACCATCTTGAAAGTCTTGTTAAACACTACTGTTATTGCTGTTTTGGGGTTTAATGCCATGATAGACTATACTTGGTGGCCTGTATATAGCTGGTGCATGAAGAACTTGGGAAGAACCACTGACCCATGGGAAGCTTCTGGCAAGCTATCACACATACCCACTTTGGCTGAGCCTGAGACCACCTGGGCTCCTGTTAAACATGTTTGTTCACAAAGGACTTATGATATCAATGTTATGATATTTGCTCTCAGATGTTGGGATATACACTTACCAGTATTTTTTAGCCTTTTCTTGAGAAACTTGCTTAAGAAATGTCATTAAATTCAAGTAAAATTATCTAATGTTCATACAGATGGAAATCATTTACAAATTTATAGTAACAGCTTTACTTGTATATTTAAAAGAAAATATGGTGTAATCTAATTAATTACACTAACTGATTTATATACTCATTTATAAAGGTTATTAATCTCAGATCTCAGGCCATTCTGAATTCTTATTTTAATATATTGTATTCAGTGGTCATCTGACATTGTATATGGAAGAAGTTTTGGGTCACGTTATTTAGGCTAGAGTTTACATTTGGCAGTGATACATTTAGAGACAAAATTGGCATTTATTAGAAACCTTCTCACCAAAGGTTACATACTGAGTTATTAGGAACAAAAGATAACAAGCTTTATTTCAGATGTTTAATTTGCTTGTGATTATTTTTGCTACATGTATCACCAATCGAAGCTAGAGGTGAGGAATCAAAACTTGGGAAATGACTTTTCATGCACCATTGATGAATGTTAATTGGGTATATAGTGTTACACCTTCTATCTGGCAGTCCAGCCACCCATTTGGTTATTTTTTTGTTTTAAGTTACTATATTTGTGTTTTATGAGCACAGTTGTTTTGTTTTTTATTTGACTCTCACTTATACCATGCCATCAAAATATTCCAGACTGGTTCCGATACAAGTTGTTTGTTTGGAAGATGCAGGAAATTAAGTCGTAAAGATAATATCATGGCTAGGAACTTGAGTAATGACATGTAAGATAAAGATTGACAGTATCAGAATGAGA
Source organism: Megalonaias nervosa (assembly GCA_016617855.1). Classification (NCBI taxonomy): domain Eukaryota; kingdom Metazoa; phylum Mollusca; class Bivalvia; order Unionida; family Unionidae; genus Megalonaias; species Megalonaias nervosa. Next base: position 38,900 of record JAECUM010094480.1, on the reverse strand, counting down.
GTCCGGCCACATTAGAACTAGGTACCATGATTACTAAACCTAGTCACAGTCAGCTTTGACTCTGATGTTTGATTGGCTGATACTAGATCACTGACAAGTCTGATGCCAAAGTTTGTTCATGCTAATGTGGCAGCACAGACTGTGACTTCTAGGTCAGGATTTTGGCAGTGTAGACTGACCTCTTGGTCAGGATTTTGGCAATGTAGACTGACCTCTTGGCCAGGATGATCTGGAGATCAGGGAGACCTTGTCTGTTAAATTGACCATTCTTGAAAAGAGGTTTATAAATGGCTACCATACATGGTGACCAATGTAAATATAAACAGTGATTTCAGAATTTGAGTCGATTTCCAAGGAGCTGGAGGGGGTGGGGGACATTTTTTTTTTGCAAATTTGCAATTGTATATAAAAATGTGCAGTGTTTTCAAGAGTTGTCCAGTGTTGCACGACTGCTTTTACTATTTTCCACACAGTTACTACAAGTTTTGTGATATGATTGCAGGGTGCTATGTCGATAACATGGTAGTTTCCTAGTTTTGATCCATGCCCTCAGGGTGTAGCTTAGGCATTTGGGATATGCAACTTTGAAAATATCCTTGAATTTTAGGAATTGCCATGGAAGCTCCTTGAATTCTGATAATTTGCATTTTACCCCTACTGGTCATAAACAGGAGAGCTTATGGGATGCTCTGTTGTCCATCATCCACCATCTGTCCATCCTATAGTACAAGTTTGATATTGCTGCTTCTGCCAAACTACTCATATGATTGCCGTGAAACTTTACACAAACATTCATTCCATGGTCTAGTTGGTCCTGAATGAAAACTGTGCTGCACAGACATCAAACTATGCCTGCTGCAGTGGCCATATTGAAAATCATGTTGTCGCTATTCCTCCTGAATGGATGGTCATATCAGTGTGGAGTTTTCACTAAACAACTTCTTACGATGTCAGCTCGGTCCAAAATGAATACGATGCTGATCTGATATTTGTTATGGTAACAACAGCAGCCGTCTTGAAAATCTTGTTAATGCTACTCCTTCTGAACAGAAAAGACATGAGATTTTCACCAGAAGACTTGTCTAGTTGGTCCTTAATGGAAAGGGTGCTGCTTGCAGATCCAGTATGGCAGCCATAGTGGCCATCTTTAGAGTGTTGTTATCTCTACTCATCAAATGTGGCCACCACAGCAGCTAATGTAAATTTGTTATTACTGAATAATATCAAAGATGGTTTTAATGCTTAACAGTTACAAGGAAGAAATGGTATTATCTTGAATTCCTTGGAATTCTTTCTGGCCAGTAGAGCATCAGTTCCATCGAGGGACTCTTGTTATCCTTGAAATATTCTTGAATTTGTTAAAAAAACTAATTAAATTTCTTGAATTTGTCTGAGGGAATACAAAACATTACAATTAAATATAACTTTTTACATTCAGAATTTTGTTTTCTATATATATTGTCCAAAAATAATGAATAAATAAGTAAATAAAATTGGGTGGATCAAATGACAATGGACACAAGTAGATACAAGGATAGTCATGATCCCTTTGCTGTAGTGATGTTCAAATTTGTTTTTTGATTTCTTGCTACTTTTGTACCCATTTATGCAGTGATAAAGTAACATGGGAAAAATTCTGTTTGCATAAGAAAAAATACCCATTGAAAGCTTTTTAAAGTCTTTGAAAACTGGAAAATTCTTTGAAAACCAACTTTTTGGGGATGTAAAAATATTGTATATATGTAAGGGACCGCCCCGGTGGCCTAAGTGGTTGAGCATCCACCTCGTATGTAGGAGGTCATGGGTTCAAACCACAGCCGAGTCATGCCAAAAGCTTATAAAAATGGTACTAGCAGCTGCCTTGCCTGGCGCTCAGCACTGAGAGGTTAATGTTAGGACTGGTTGTCCTGGTGTCAGGATAATGTGACTGGGTGGGACATGATGCTACATGTTTGTGGCATGATGCCCCAGTGCTGGACATCACTTTAAACTGCCACACTGCAGACTTTAATCTGCCACACTGTAGACATTGTAGCAATATGAATGAAAAATTGTTAAAACTCTGTCAAAAATCCAAATCACACATATATATATATATGGGGGGGGGGGAAGCAGAATAATGTACCATTTTTGAGATGTTTTGCAAAACAAGTAACAAAGCTATTGGCCTAAATTAAATTGTCACCATATGTACATGTAATGGGACACTTAACTTATTAAGGCTGAGTGACACATTGTTATGTTTATTTAATTTAATTGTTTGTCTGTTAGTTTTAAATTTTTTTATTTCATTACATGTTATTGTAATGTAACATTGTATGCTGGACTTGACCTTGTCCAAAATTTAGTTTATTTCTGCTTGACCTGATTAACTTTTTTCATTTTTTTTTTATTTCATTTATGTAAACAACTAATAATAGCTCTATTATTCTCTTTGTGTATGAGCATATTAACATAATTATTATTCAGGTAAACAAAGAAGGAGTAAATATGTTGATCAGGGTCAGGGTTTTGGAGATTCCTAAGTGAATTTTGTAGGCCATTGTGTTATAAATAAACAAGGCTCATTAGATCATTCTAGAAGGTTATTTTCCATTAGGTAATGGTTATTTTTAGAAAATGCTAATTATGACCTGAGGTCAAGCAGAGAACTATATTATCTTGTGACTGTGAGGACTTTACCAGTCGTGCTTTAACATCTAGCACTTTAAGTTGTTTTATGTTGTGACCAGTTCAGGCTGAATTTTATCTTCTTCATTTTCTTGAATTCAAGTGATTATTTTCTCTGGAAATACAAAGGTGCTCTGACAAAATTCTTGGATAAAGACATTCATTGGAATTTATACTGAATTCAAACCTGGAATAATATTTCTGTGATTCAACAAGAGTCTATTGACACATCAGCACTTTGCAGGCCATAACAGACACGTCATTGCCTTCAATTTTAAATCTCTTCAGGGCTTGAACCGAGTATTATTCAGGACTTTTTATTACTAGGACTTGTGTCTTTAATTCTTGGATTATTGTTGGATTTAATTTGCAATACTGTAAGTTCTTTTTTCTTATTTTAGGGAAATAAAATATTTGTTAAATTTTACAAAGCTTGTTGTCTTCACTGTTTTCTGTTACTTTTTTTAAGAACATAGACTCGTAACACACATTTACGTGTCATGAGAAAGTACCCTACTTCTGAGCACTGTAGCATCACTGTCGTTTAAGATACACCAAAGAGTGTGGTATTGCAAAAAAGTAGATGTAGCTCAACGTTGATACCAATAATCTGGACATTCTACTCACATTACAAATACAGAGGGAAAAATATAATTTTTGAGACCCAATTTTTTTACACCAAAAATTCACCAGTTGTCAGGACCAGATTTTTTGTCTGGAATTTAGACTTATTGAACTGAGATCTAAGGCAGGTGAGGTTGTGCACAAAGCAGGATAAGCTTGAGATCTGGAGTAAAAAGTGGCCAAGACATGAAAATGATGGGCCCAGTAAGCAAGAAAAAAAAGAATTACAATGTTTACCTTCTGCACATGTACAACAAAAACAGCCAGTAAAAAAACACAACTAGGCATCTGACTGAACAAAAATCTCTTGGATGCATTCAGAAGTAAGCCCCAAAATGCATTTCCTACACTCATATCATGCAAAAATGAGGAAAATCTCCTGGCCCTAAAGAGTTAATAGTGACGTATTGACTTTATCCAAGTATTCTGAGATGAGCTGATATGGTCGGTCCTGAATAAAAAATGGCGCTGATCAGACTTCTAAATGGTAACCATAGATGCCATCTTTTTTCCTAGTGAAACATGTAATGCTGCATGTAATTGATCATGATGAATGAAAACAGTGTAGATCTGACCACCATCATGGTGACATTGATATGAACAAGTTTGAAAAACAAAATATCAATAATACCATTTCTGTCACTACTGCATAGCTGATACTTTTCCAGGTTTGAAATACCCAGAGAGTATGACAAGAATTCATCCTCTGTTTAGGGTGAACAAGACAATTCCAGAACACTGGATTGCATCAGGAATGCCACATAGACACTCACCCATATGTACTGCCACTTCATTCTTTTTTCCTGGTCATATGACTGTAATACAGGCATGTCCAATCCATGGCCCATGGGCTGCATGTGAACCAGTCTTTCTCATTGTGCAGCTTGTGGCCATATAGGCACCCCTTTTGAAAAATGCATTTTAGTTAATAGACTTTTAGCAATAAGGAACTGTTCTTGCTTATGTGGCCCGTGACTTTATGCATTTTATCTGTTTTGGCCCCCAAACAAAACAGATTAGATGCCCCTGCTGTTATGTCTAAATTGTTTACGTTGAAGAAGGTTTGCCATTGCTTTGTGGGTTAACAAGTGAATTTGCTATCATTTTGTAAACACTGGGATTATATAACCCAGATTTAGTATTTTTTCAATTAATTTAGGTTCTCTTGAGAGTTATTAGCGTTTTATTGCCTCTTTTTTTCCCAACACAGGACATTAGTGATTCAGATTTGGTTGCAAATTTTTTGTAGCTACCGATAGGTATTTGTTTAATATTCCCAGACCTTGCATAGTTGCAGCCTACAGACTTGACTTGATTCATTTTATTATTCATTAAGATTCATTGCAATTCACATAACCTTTATTGTGAATTCTGCTATTTTTATACATAAAGCAGGTCGCACACCACTTTTTACCTTCATATTACGAGATTATTGAACACAAGTTCTTTTTTTCCATTTTTTCCCCCCATTTTCTATTAGCAATCTTAACTGCTGTTTGTTGCTAATTTAGTAGTCCCTAGCTTTCATTTAAACCTGGTTGACTTTATTATCTTGCATTTTCCTGTCCTGAGTCTAGCATTGCATCCTTTTTGAGTTTAAACATTGTGAAAGCACTCGTTAGGTGACTTCTCACTAAAATTATCATACTAGTATAGACTTAGTCCACACATTACTGTGTTTACTTTTTGTTACATGGAAGTTTTTATTGTGTAAAAATCTTCTCAGCTTTCTTGTAGAGGAAGAATGTCAAAACAGGGCTGAGTAGGTGTGGTCACAGAAAATCCCCCCCCCCCCATGGATACAGACCCCTCTTGATTATCATATAGATGCTGTGAGAGGACAGGTGGTTGTCCCTTCTTCAACCGAGATAGAAGGTTCCTTTCCTTGTCTTTAAGAATATTCAGGGTGCCAGTTCACGGGTCTTGGAAAAGGATTACTCTAGTTCTTCGAAGACTTTTAGGGTTAGTGAGCCCCCTTTTAGGAGAGGTTATAAATGGATGGAGAGTGTTTTACACCCTCCCATTAGGAAGGAGCAGCACCTTCCCAATTCAGAGAGGGTAGAAAGTGAGTTGTATCCCCCCAAGAGGGAGGAGCAGCACCATCCCTTTTCTGACTAGGACAGAGAGCAAATTGCATCCTTCCCTTAAGGAGGAACAGTACACTGTTTGGTCTACAGATGTGTGTCATCTAACAGGTCTTTGCCTGATGAGCAGGGCACTGGGCAGTGCTCATTCTAGCTCCAGTGGTACGGGTTAGGGATTGGGCTGAGCCAACCCTCTCTCCAGAATGGCACTGTGAATGTATGATGATGAATACCTGTGTTTCAGAATTTTGCAAAACTTTAGTCTGTTGCAAATAACACTGCAAACAGGCCACAACACAATTTTTTGTCATATGGATAAGATTCAAAAACAAAGGGCTTCACAGGTTGTCCTGGTTTATATTGTGTTAGCAATGAAGGAATGCGTATTTGTACACTGTTAACACCAAACTTGATGCTATTCGTCTGCATAAGGTGAAGCATCTGACACCCCTGTCCTGTTAGCAAAGCAAGCAGCATGACTAACTTCATAGTAAGTTCTGCAATGACAATTAGTCATTGCCTTGTAAGGAAAGAAAATAGTTAGACACAAGCACCTCTCATGAATTTCTTAAGTAAGACACTATTACTTAGAGTGGATTAAGAAGTAAGACTAACTAATGATGAAATTGCAGATCTAGTTGTATTTACAGAACCATAACCTGTACCTCCATCTACTAATTCAGTTGAAAACTCTGTAACGAAAGTCACCGGTGGGTCACATGGATTAATCTGTCTTTGAGTTGAAAATAACATCCACTTTTGGCGATAACCCCAGTACTGTTTGTTAGTTGATGTTCTCTGTGAATTGATGATGCTGAAGGCAGCCCTGTCTGGTAATCCTTGATTTTTGATTGCCATCCTGATAAGTGAAAAACACCCATCTTCAATCTGCGGAGGGAGTGTCGTCGTTGCGGATTGTGTGCCAAGTGTAGATTCTCATGTGGGCATGACAGCAGAAAACACGGACAGACCACAGCATGCAGGAAGCTTGGAAACCAAGGTTGTTTGGCCATAGTGGAGCCACCACAATAAGATCTACTTTGTCTTGGGCCATTTTTTGCAGCACTGCTTCCAATAAACTGAAAGGTGGAAAGCAATAATGCCAACTGTAATTCCATTTTAAATGTGCCCATACACTTCAATGATGGCATTAAAGACTGTAGAACTTAACTTCTGTTCAGAATCCTCATTTGTGTTTCTAGACAATCTATCTGCATCACAATTCATTGTTCCTGGCAGATGAGAAGCACTTCACCAGAAACTCCTAACTGTACACCACAACCAGATATCACGCAATAATTTATGCAAATTAGGAATGCAGCCTCCCATTTTGTTCACATAAGCAACTGCTCGAGTTATTCACATAGATACACACATGAGTGTGTTTCACCTCAGAAGAAAGAGATTGTAATGTCAAAAGACAGGCTTTCAGTTCCAAGAAGTTAGTATAATACAGTTTTTCCTGTTGACGCTAACGACCACCTGTTTCAGCTTTTGTTGTATGATTTACTACCCCCACCCCAACAAGTGAGCTGTCACTGGTCAAGACAACCTGTGGTTCACCAAGTGAGACTACTTTAAAACACGAGTGCACATTAGATATCCAATAAGATATACACTGTCTGCTCTCTGCCGAAAGTGACAAAAAAGCATCGAAATCACCTTTATGTATCTTTAAGTGTTTATTTTTCTCATGTTCTAGACCTTTAGAATATATATATAATATATACATACTCTATACCTGGTTCGTCAGCAACAAGCTTTCTCACAAGTTGAGCCAATTCACAAATAGTGATGTTCTGTTTCTGTGTCACAACACAGAGCAATGAGGCTGTCTGCTTTATCTTGAGTTAGTCTGACATTCATTGTGACAGAGTCCAGCAAGAATCCCACAAAATTTATTTTCTGGGTGGGTTCAAACACAGATTTTTCAGGGTGAATAGTTAATCCAATCCATCAAGTGTATGAACTGTTTTCTTAACATTTTCCCTACACTGGTCATAAAAATTCCCCAACAAACAACTATTGTCAGTGTATGCCACATTTGTGAAACCTTTTTGTCTCAGTGATGCAAAAGCTGGCTTCAGTAGCTGGGTGAAAAAATATGGTGCAGATGCCAAACCATTTGGCAAGCAGGTAAATTCATATACATTCCCAAACCACATAAATTGCAAATACTTTCAATGTTTCTGAGCCATAGGAACAGAGTAGTAGGAACAGATGCAAAGAAACAATATTTGCACATGGCATTAACAGCTTTTTAAAGTTTCCATTTTGAAATCTATCTTCTCAACATTTGTAGTAAAGTGTTTTAAATTTAAAATAAGTCTCACAGACCCATCTCGTTTAGGTTGAATGAAAATGTTTGAAAAATGTTGTCCAGGTGTATAATTAACTTTATGAATAATACCTTTTGCAAGAAATTTGTGAATTTCAGCATTTATTTGTCTCTCTTCAGGTAAAGAAAATTTAATTTGGTTTGGTAAATATGTTTGCACAGGTCGCTGTTCTAACTCTCTTTCATAGCCTTGAACAGTATTCAGAATCTGAAGTAATATTCTGCAATCCTTCAAAAAATTCTGAAATTTTCCCAGCACGAAAATTGTCAGGTGTATTGTTCATACAAGAAATATTGTATGTACTTACATGATGCTGTATACTGTTGGCCTGGGAAGATCTTACTGATCCTTGTTTCTGAACTTTTTTGAAGCCTTTACTCCAGCGATGATTTTGGTTACAACTGAAAATTCTGGTTTCAGGATTCCTCCCCATGAGTAGGGTCATCCGAAAGAAGGCACACTGCTTTTAAAAGTTGAGGCCACTTGACATTTTACTGCATCCTGTTGCTTCATTCCAATCGCTGAGTTCCAGCCTCATGAGAATCGTTAAGCTTAGTGATCTGCCCATTTAGGTTATCACCAAAAGTCAGTTAGCTCAGGCTTCATGAGCTTGCAGCACTTAAAACTAAAGTTGCTGAACAGAAAGGATTACAATTTAAAAATGTCCATGACAAAGTCCCTGACTGAATCCAGCGGTAATTATTGTAGATTGTATCTTATGTTTTTTAAATGGTTTCATTGCCCTTAAGGTGGGGACCAACATTTGCCCCAGCTGAATTTGCAGATTTTGCACTGATATATCAACACTCTTGGCCTGTTTGGACATTACATTCCAGGTCTCATTTTTAACTCTGAGCACCTTTAAATTGTCACAGTATCCTGGCCTGATATACTTTTCCTGCAAAGGTTAACCTTGTAGGCTTTTATTGACAGCTTCAGCTAATTTTTTTGTCCACATTTGGGCACGCTTTTTGTTGCGCTAACAGATAACTTTCCACCTCCGGAAACATATCATCATCATCGTTTGCACTGACTTCAGCAGAATCTTTATCTGGCATAATTAGCCCTGCAACATCAATATCTGGTGACGTTTTCCTTGTGTTTGTGGCAATTTTGAGTATTTCACTTATTAAGACCATCCCCGTCTGGGATCTGCCTTGGGCAGTTTGCAGCCTCCATTGTCATAAACTTGCAGTCCAGTGAAACTCGCAAAATTTGGGAAACGGCCTGCAACACTTTGCCTCTGCATGTGTGCACCCCAATTTCTGAAAATAATTGCTCCCAAATGGCAAAAGAACAATAAATTCAACACTTTTTTTTGTGTGCAGAAATCATAAATTTTGCTGTATAGTTGACATTTTCTTCTTTAAAATTTTGCTCCCAAACTAACAACTTCCATGTAACCATTGTTCTTATCAGTCACATGACCAATGTCATCTCATGGGATCATGAGGCACTTATGTGGGAAGTGAAATTGGTTTTTGCAACTTCTCTAAAAACTTTCTCAATTGGCTGCTAAAATGGAATTTTTTTAAAACAACTCTCATAAATCACTTTACAGAATGTGAACAAATGTAACAAAAAGGATCCTGGCATGAAGGTCTTTCAGGTTTATTCAGTTGGTGTTGATGTGCAAAAAAATGTTACAGGACATAAAAATTATGATTTTTGTAGAATGAAATCAGAGTATGAAAATGTATTAGATAATATGGCATACCATATGTACTTGCTAATAAGTTGAGTAAAACTGCAAACAACAGAGAACCTGATCTGCCATAGCATAATGCACCTGCAGATCAGGGTCTATTTTGTTTGTTCTGCTAATTACTCCTAACAAACTGCACAGATCCTGATCTGCTGGCGCACTATGCGACGGCAGATGTGGGTCTGTGCAGTTTGCAGTTGGACTCGACTTACAGGCAAATATATATGGTATTTGAGTTCCAAGTCCGGTTTTTACCACGAACAAAGTGAAGCATATATACTAATCTGTTGTCTTATTTCCGCTTCCAGTGACCGCCTTAACTAGCGACGAGGATGAGAATAATGTTAGTATGACTACTGTCCAACCAAAGTATTCATGGCAGTAAAAGTTGTCATTTTGGAGACAACATTTGTGCTGTCACACTGTTTTTCCTTAAGACCTGATACACATACAGTGTTTGTGGTGGTCTTAATAACTGGTTATTCATTGCCATGAGAAAAGAAATTGATTTGTTCATGAATATTTCAGATTTTTTTTCTCACTTTTATTGTATTGTAGAATTAGGATAAATGTGTAATTTTATATTTAAAAAAATGAGGCCTGTATTGGTGTATCTAGTCAGAGTTAATTGATGTTTTTCCTTCATGGCATATCTAGATGATCATCTTCACCAACAGCTGAGAGGCTGATTGCTAACCCTAAGAGTGCCATGTAATCATAACTAAAGCATTGAGAAATTCTTTACTTATGTACAGGTCTGTCATTACAGTCTCAGAACCTATATGATTTTGTTTTATTTCTGTCAGTTAGTGCACCTGAGTTGACTTGTTTCTGTTAATTTTCTTGACTTTCAGTCTTATGCTTCTGTGGTTTATCTGCTCATGTTCTATTATTTCAGAATCTAAAAAGTCACAAAATTGTCAAAAGAAATAAGACAACCCAGCCAAGCTGGTTTCAGAAGTGTGATCTAAGAAAAATTTTAACTCTGATATTTGTTGGTAAAGATTATAAAGTTTTGCTGAATTCTTTTAATATCATTTGTTGTTTTCAGTAGGTGCCATCAAGAACAAATGTAATTAGTGTATCAGAACACAGTTAATTGACTTTTTCTCCAGGAACCCCAATCTAGATGACCATTTTAGTTTCTGGGATGTTGAGTTCACATACTACATTTAGAGTCTATTGAATTATGCACAGGTCATTCTGAGAAAGCAAACATTTTTCGCAGAAGCTGAGCCATTCGTTCATTCATATCCATTTTAGGTTTTGTATACTTCTTTGAGGATAAATGCAATGGTGTCATGGGGCATATTTAATTGATGTTTTTAATCTATGGTCCATGCAGATGACACTACAACTGGTATGCTGATTGGCTAACCCCAATTAAAAGGCCACCTTCCCTTTGCCAAATTACAGATTCAGACAATTGTAAACTAAGTATAGGTTTCTGCTAATATCTTTGATAGGCTATGTTATGTGGGTAAATTTCCCATGCTTATACCCATCTTCATGGATACTGTACTTAAGTCCTTGTTTATTTCAGTTTGTTGAACTGACTTGAAATCATGTCTTTACCCAACCCCATCCATGGAGGGAGAGATATATGTATTGTTTTGCGCTGGCATCTGTCTATTCTTACGTCTGTCACAATTACCCTAAGAGTAAGATATCTTAAAAAAATACTGAGCCAAACTGGACCAAATTTTTGGTATTTACATATCTTAAGTGGGTCACAAAACCTGATTAGGTTCAGGCAACTATGACCTTATTTTCCAGATGACAGAGTGATAATTGTGCTCATTGAATGATACAATAATAATAATAATAATGACATTTTTTTAAAGAGGGTAACACAGCTGAAAAACTAATCTACCTTGAGGCCCTCATACAAAGAAACCTATTGATTTACAAGCTCACACATACAGATACATGCATACAAAGTAAGATGTACACGTATAGACAACAATATATTTGTTTGCTTCTCATTCCAAATAGATACTCATCCGTACATATTGAACTCACACAGTCAATATACATGCAAAATGCTGTTGGTGACAAAATAGATGAATAGTATATTTAATGATGCCCAGAGGCATTTATGAATACAAATACAGTTGTTTTCAATCTCATTTTACCTACATCTCTGAAGCCACTCAATATATTGGGTTTGAACAAAAGCAATAGAGTGGGCATTTCTAATCTCCATGGAATGCTATTCCAGAGCAGAGTTTCATCATCCAGCTTGTAAGCATATCTCCAATATTGTTTGATGGAACTGGACCAAATTTAATGTGGAGATGCCTTGGAAGTCACATGATTGTGCAGCTTTTGGTGACATTGACTTGATTTTCAAGTTCACAGTCACATTCTGTTAAAGGGAGGATGGTGGTAACAGAGGCCTTGTAAGCAAGATTTGTCAGAAACTATTGAACCGAATCAGTCCTTATTGTATATTTAGATGCATACATTCTTCATGAATACAGGAAACGGTCTGCATTGAAGTCCCAAGTTTGCATAACCGGAAATTAGCTATCAGTTATTGACAGAGTAAGAAGTTTTAACATACTGCTCTTCAAACTTTGCATCTGCTGGCAATATTTTGTAAAATGTTTGCATTTATTTTAATTTGAACCCTCAATCAAATGTAACATATTCAAACTAAATAGACTAATGGTTAGGCTAAGATTGGGAACCAGACTTGTACAGTGGCCAGAATCGATGCCTGTTAGACAATACTTAGGAGCTACAAGTGTTGGGACCTCTTCTATACAAATAAAAATAAGAACTTAAATATGATTTTGGCATTAGTCACATGTAAACAATTCTCACTTCATGGAGAATTATTGAGACTGAGAATGAATACCAGATGATTTTTGATTTTCACTGATTTAGTATTCTGTAAATTTCATGTGGGTAGCTGTGGTGGCTTAATTGCCTTGGCATGAAATAACCTACGGTACTTGTATTGCTGTGTGGTAAAGTGCCAAACCAAATCATCTTTAATTTCATTCATCCAGTTTTCAAGTACCAGTGTCATAGAATGAAGTTGGCTATAACATTTATTGCCAAGGCAGGGGTGGGTGGTGTGTGTGTATATGTATGTATATAATTTCCAAAACAAATTCAAGCTGGTTTGTAGTACAACTTTAACATTTGGAAGACATGATAATTTTATCCTAAAGTGCATGGTAACTTTATTTTTGATGAAAGATTTATTTATTCTACAAACTAATTAAAATGCATATTTCACCCAACTAGAAATCATATTTTGTTAAGATTGCTTAAATTCTCACTTTCCTTTTGTTACCTTACATAAAATTTCCTTATTGTGGAGATTTGGGGCTGATATTTTTAGAAGTTTAGTAAATATTGTATTGAATGTACATGAGAGGTAACATGTATATTTGATATCTCATTTGAATGTGCATGAGAGGTAACATGTATATTTGATATCTCAGCTGAATGTGCATGAGAGGTAACATGTATATGTAATATCTCAGTTGAATGTGCATGAGAGGTAACATGTGTATTTGATATCTCATTTGAATGTGCATGAGAGGTAGCATGTATATTTGATATCTCAGTTGAATGTGCATGAGAGGAAATGTATATTTGATATTCAGTTGAATGTGCATGAGAGATAACATGTATATTTGATATCTCAGTTGAGTATGCATGAGAGGTAACATGTATATTTGATATCTCAGTTGAATGTGCATGCGAGATAACATGTCTATTTGATATCTCAGTTGAATGTGCATGAGAGGTAACATGTGTATTTAATATATCAGTTGAATGTGCATGAGAGATAACGTATATTTGATATCTCAGCTGAATGTGCATGAGAGGTAGCATGTATATTTGATATATCAGTTGAATATGCATGAAAGGAAACATATATTTGATATTCAGTTGAATGTGCATGAGAGATAACATGTATATTTGATATCTCAGCTGAATGTGCATGAGAGGAAACATGTATATTTGATATCTCTGTTGAATGTGCATGAGAGGAAACATGTATATTTGATATCTCAGTTGAATGTGCATGAGAGATAACGTATATTTGATATCTCAGTTGAATGTGCATGAGAGGAAACATGTAAACTCAATATCTCAATTGTCATGTATATTGTGTTAGACATCACCTTTCTTTTCCCTTGGTACATAAAAAAAGAGATATGTCCATTTTAATTTACAACCAGGTAATGTTTTTTTTCAGTATAACTGAAAGGTCCCTCTCTTTTTTTTACATTATAATATTTTGCAGTGATGGGGAGTAGATAAGAGAGTGATTGCTGTGAATGAGAAATGGCCATCAAATGATCAGTTTTTCTAGCTTTTACTTCATTTTCCTGAATGAAAAATGACAATAAAGACACAACATTTTTTGGGTGGTGGTGGTGTTTTTATAGAATGTATGGGCACCTAACTGGTTACATTGGCAACCAGTAGCTTATGGAGGCTCAGCTTATTGTGTCTTCTGCTTCTAATAATTGATGTGCCTGATTAGATCTGTTTCACTAGGTAATTTAGCCATGGCCAGTAGTTGGCTTCAGTTTCACTGATGGATTTGAGCCAGAACTTCTTCAGATCTCTTGTTTTGTTTGGGCATTATATATGCTTTTCAGCAGAGGGAAATGGACATGGCACTTGTATTTGAGAACTCATGAAAGGCTTACAGTGATGCTAATGAGGGACTGGGAAACAAGGAAATAAAGAAAAACATGATGATTTTGGATGGTCTGATGGATTGCAGACTGGAAAAATTCTCAAATCCACGATGGAAATTAACTGGTCTCTTACCTGAACATAGCTAATTTTAGTCCATGTGCATAATTGTTTAAGTTCTATTTTCTTCACAGATATAATCCTTATATCTGAAGAAAAAAATTTACTCAGACTTGAACTATTTTTAGTTTTTGTAGTTTATCCTCGGTTTTGTCATTTGTAATGCGACTTAATATTAATGACTGTGTCATGCAGACAAAATGGGTGTTAAGTGCATTTTCTAAGGACACGCCGAGGTGGCTGATTCTGGCTATCCTGGGTGGGTATCCAACCCACAACCCTTGGATTACGAGTCCAGTGCTCTACCAGCTGAGCTACATGGGCTTCTAACAAACTTTCAAAGTATTTAGGATTTAATTCAGATTTTATAGCTCACAAATGAAGACTTGGATCTTAAGGTTTTATTCTTTTCTATATTTAAATTATAGGAAAATAAAAATTAAAAACACAAACATTGGTGCCGAACTAGGCAGAAAATTTGTATACTTATATTATTTATCGAGAAATTATCAGTTGTTCATTTCTTTCTTTCTCAATTTTTCCTGTTTTTTTGTTCTTTTTGTTCTTTGATGCTCATTATTAAAGTATGGAAACTTTATATTTTTTATCAAATATTCATTTTTAAAGCAATTATTTCCTGATACCATGAGATCAATGATAATAATAATAATATTATTATTAATATTAATATTATTATTATTATTAGCAGTGTTACGAGTCTATGCTCTTGAAATAAGTAACAGAAAAGAGTGAAGACAACAAACTTTGTAAAATTTAACAAATAATTTATTCCCCTAGAATACAAAGTGAAATATTAGGAAAAAAGAACTTACGGTTTTACAAATTAAATCCCAAAATAATCCAAGAATTAAAAATAGAAGTCCTAGTAATAAAAAGTCCTGAATGAAACTGAGTTTGAGTCCCGATGAAATCCAAAATGGGAGGCGATGACGTCTGTTGTGGTCAGTGAAGTGCTGTTGTGTCAACAGTCCTTTGTTGAATCACAGAAAATATTATTCCAGTTTTGAATTCAGTACAACTTCCAATAAATGTTATATCGAAGAATTTTATCAGAGCACTTACGTATTTCCAGGGAAAAGAATCACTTGAATTCAATAATTTGAAGAAAATAAAAATTCAACCCAAACTGGTCACAACATAATAACAACTTAACGTGTCAATTGTTTGGAGCCCAGCTCACAAACTTCTATCAAAAACAGTTAAACGCTAATTAAGATTCAAAACAGATTCCTGAATGAGGGTGAAAAGTTCATTCTTCTGGAAAAAATAGAAGTTGGTAACAATTGATACATGTTACTTGTCATGTACTCCAGGTATGACCTTGACTTAACTTAATGATTCTTACTCTGAGAGGGGCCCCGAGTGGCCAAGTGGCCTAAAGCGCTCTCCGTTATGGATCACTGCCATCTCACCTCTGTCTGCATGGGTTCGAGTCTCAGATTTGGCCAATGTGGGTATGTGAGAAAGCTTGCCAAGTAGCTTCTTGTGGGTTAGTGGTTCTTTCCGGGTTTTCCTGGGTTCTTCCTCCACCATTAATACTGGCCACCATGTATAGCCTATCTTGTGCTGAAAAATGGCGGTTAAACCCCACAACAGCAACAACAACAACAACTTACTCTGAGAAAGATAAAAAAATATAATAATAAAAGTTGTTTACCAAAACTGTCACTTATTTTGGAACAAGGTCATAAACTATATACAATGTTTCTAGTATTAGCTGTTTACGTAGATGAAATTAAAAATTAAAAAAAATATCAGTCAGGTCAAACAGAACTGAACTCAATGTTTTTTTTACAATAGCATGTAATGGAATTAAAAAATTTAAAACTAAGAAACAAATAATTAAATTAAATATACATAAACACTTACCCCCATAAAAGAAAAAGAAAGATTTATATAATAAAGCTTTCTTTTTACCATAGGTCAACTATACATGAGGTTTATAAAAAAAAATAACATAAGAAAAAATCTTATGAATGATACAAAGTATGCATGAAATAATATATTTCTATACACATGAAAGTGCATCTGCTATTAAATTGTCTTTTCCCTTGATGCGCCTGATGTCAATATTATATTCCTGTAACAACAAACTCCACCTTAATAGTCTCTGATTTTTGTTTTTCATCTTTCTGATGAAAGTAAGGGGGTTGTGATCATTAAATCCAATAATTGGAGAAGGAGCTGAACTAATGTAAACTTCAAGATGTTGTAATGGCAATATCAAAGCCAAACATTCCTTCACGATTGTAGAATAATTTCTTTGCTTATTTAATTTCTTAGAAAAATAGCACACTGGATGATCAATACCATTTTTATCTTCTTGAATCAATACTGCTCCAACCCCAACATCACTTGCAAGTATGGCCTTAACTTAACAAAAGCCTCCTGACATTTTTCAGTCCAATGAAACTTTGTTTTCTTGCTCAATAAATGTCAGGGGTTCAGCAATTATGGAAAAATTGGAACAAAATTTCCGATAGTATCGAGCCATACCCAAAAATCGCATCAGTTGTTTTTTACTGACAGGTACAGGGATTTCAGAGATAGCCTTGACCTTAGCACCTATAGGTTTAACTTATCCATGTCCAACAATATGTCCTACAAATGTTACACAAGCACAGCAGAACTCACTTTTGGATCAATTAATTGTCAAACTTGCATTAGTGAGTCTGCCAAAGAATTTTGGAATTGTTGCTAAGTGTTCTTTCCGGATGTCATTGTAGATGTTGACATCATCGATGTAAGCATCACAGTTATCTAGACCAGAGGTACTCATTCATTAAACGTTGAAAAGTACTTGGAAAACCCTTCAGCCCAAACGGCATCACTTTATATTGATAAAGTCCATCTGGAGTCATGAATGCCAAAATTTCTTTTGCCCTTTCCTTCAGTGGAATTTGCCAAAATCCTTTCAGAAGGTCAAATTTGGTGACATACTTTGCATTTCCAATTTTATCAATGCAGTCATCGATTCTGGGTAATGAAATTGAATCTGTTTTAGTCTAATCTGTTTTAGTCACACTGTTCACCTTTCTTTAATCAGTTTTATCTGGTTTCGGAACAAGTATACATGGTGAACTCCAGTCACTTTTACTCGGTTCTATAAAATCATTTTCCAGCAAATATTGAATTTCCCTTTTCAAGTATTCCTGTTTGAGATGGTTCATCCTGTATGGGTGTTGTTTCATAGGTTTGGAATTTACAATTTCAGCGTCATGGTAGATTTTGTTCTTGTAGGAACATCTGGAAATATGTGCTCATATTCAAGTAATAACTGTTTAAGTTCATTCCTTTCTTGTTGTTGCACATGTGGAAGTTTCTGGTCCAGATTATTCATAATTTCTGAATTCCAAAGATTTGTTACTCCAAAATCATTAGAGTCTGATTGCATTCCTTCACTTAAATCCACAGTGAGTGGGACAGGTACAACTAAATTAATTGCATTATTAACCTGGCTATATCTCTCAACATACTCCTTTAACATGTTTGTGTGGCAAAGTTGTTTTTGTTTTCGCCTCCCAGGAGTATTTATGATGTAATTTAAATCATTTACTTTCTTTTCAACTGTGTAGGGACCATAATACTTGGCCTGAAGAGGATTTTGAGGTATGGGCAAGAGAGCCAGAACTCTGTCACCTTTCCTTTGTATTTTTATCATACCTTAATTTAATTTTTGACAGAGTAGAGAGATTAGCTCTTGTAACCTCACAAGCCTTTGACAACTTATACGGTACTTAAAATCAGAAACATAATTGAGAAGATTAATTCCAGTATCTTCATTAGAAAGAAGTTTCTCATTCAACAACTTCAATGATCCATGCACAGTATGTCCAAAAACTATTTCAAAGGGACTGAATCCTAAAGATTCTTGAACTGATTCCTGAACAGGAAACAATAGTAAATGAATGCCTTCATCCCAATCTTTACCTGTATCAAAACAATATGACCGAATCATATTTTTCAAAGTTTGATGACATCTTTCTAAAGCCCCTTGGCTCTCAGGGTGATAGGCAGAAGATTTGAATTGTTGGACGCCTAATTCGTACATAACTTGCTGGAAAATTCCAGACATAAAATTTGACCCTTGATGAGACTGGACAGATTTGGGAAGGCCAAATTGAGTAAAAAACTTTATCAAAGCTTTTACTATTGTTTTAGTTTTAATATTCTTCAAAGGAATTTCCTCTGGGAATCTTGTTGACACAAACATGATTGTCAACAAGTATTGGTTACCTGACTTGGTCTTAGGTAAGGGACCGACACAATCTACCATAATTCTGCTAAATGGTTGTCAAATGCAGGAATAGGTTGCAGATGAGCCTTAGGTATCTTCTGATTGGGTTTTCCTACCATTTGACAAGTATGACAAGATCTACAAAGTAAACAAACATCACTTTTGATATTTGGCCAATAAAAGTGAGTCAAGATCTTGTGATAAGTTTTATTTATCCCTAAATGACCAGCCAGAGGAGTTTCATGGGCCAAACTAAGTATTTCCTGTCTGTAAGATTTTGGAACTACAATCTGATAGTTCACTGACCACTCGTCACCAGCAGGTGCCTCGGGAGGTCTCCATTTTCTCATAAGAATTCCATTTTTAATGAAATGACAGACAGATACTTCAGTGGCTTCAGTTTCACTAATGGCCCTCTGAAACAAACAGGAGATCTCAGGATCTTTTTCCTGTTCGACAACAAGTGATTGTCATTTATCACCCTGATTAGAATAAAGAGAATGAGTATTTAAAAGAGGATCACTGTGATCAATACCCTTTGATTGATCCAAACAAGGAGTGAAAGTGACCTAATCGAAAGCCTGACCAATACATGTGTCAGCTAAAGGAACACTTTCCTGATCAACATCATTCTCAAGAGCTTTCTTTGTCATAGTTCTAGTAACTGCACAAGCTGGGTATAAATCAGGGAATCATTTTCAATAGGATTGACTTTCTGATCCAAAGAAGGCTTGTCAGTTACAAGTGGATTAACCACAACCTTGTCTCCAGCTGGGTCATTACCTAGTAATAAATGACTGCCCTCAATGGGTAAAGAATACACTATTCCGACTGTCACGGTTCCTGAGACTAAGTCTGATGACAAATTTACACAATGGAGAGAAACATTAACAAAGCCACACTCTACTCTCTGAATGAGAACAGTCTCATCAGAAGAAGACTTCTCAGAAAAAGGCAAAGTACCTGATAATAAAAGACTGAGAAGCTCCTGTGTCCTTTAAAATTTTAATAGGGATAGGATTGGCCAAATCACCCAAGAGTGATATAGAACCCTTTGAGATGAATGGTTCATAATTCTCCATAACAAAATCAGACTGGGGTTTATTAGAGCCAACAAATGTATTGCTTTCAATACGTGACCATGAACTTGACCTCTTAGAAATAAGAGTATTTGGAATTGGTCTGTCTTGATTCTGATGCTTATTTTTCAATTTGTAGCAATCACAAATAACTTGTCCTTTCTTCTTGCAATAAACACATATAGGAAGAGATAAGAATTTCTGATCAAGCTTATCAGAAGCTTGATTTCTAAAAGTTGTGCCAGACTGAAATTTAGAAGGGCTCATATTAGGCTGAATACTTTTTAACCAGTAGACTGCTGAGTGAAAGACTTGCTTACAAAAGAAACTATGAGCTAAGGAATACTCGTCAACAGTACAAGCAGCATTTTCCAAGGTTTTGACCTTATGCTCATCAAGATAAGTCTTAATGTCACTATGGACACAATTCTTGAACTATTCAAGTAATATAAGTTGTCTGAGATTTTCATAATCTTGTTCAACTTTCTTGGTTTAGCACCACCTATCAAATAACTGCTCTTTTTCTCTTGCAAATTTGACATGAGTTTGTCCAGCTTCTTTTTTATAGTTCCTGAATTTTTGCCGAAAAGCCTCAGGGGCTAACTCATAACCGTTTAAGATGCATTCCTTAACCAGATCATAGTCAGCACTTTGCTGTAGTGAGAGTGAATTGTAAATATCACTAGCTTTACCAGTAAGTACACATTGTAACAACAGAGTCCAATGCTCCCTTGGCCATTTCAAATTTTCAGCAATTTTTTCAAAATGAGGAAAATATTTGTATACTTCTTTTTCTCTAAAAGAGGGCACTAACCTAATATTCTTAGTAACATCAAGACTTTGTATGTAAAGTGGGGATGTGCTTTTCACTTGCCAGCTCTAATTCTCTAAATCTAAATTGATATTCCCTTTCTTCCTTCTCTCTTTGCATTTGCATTTGCCTCTCTCCTCTTTCTCCAATTGTAACTGCATTTGTGTCTCTCTCTCCTCCATATCTAATTGCATTTGTTTTTCTTCTTTCTGTAACTGCATTTGTTTCTCTTCTTTCTGTATCTGCATTTCTCTCTCTCCTCTTTCTCCAGCTACAACAGCATTCTCCTCTCTTTCCTCTTTATCTAATTGCATTTGCTTCTTCTGTTTCTGAAGTTCAAACTTTCTTAACTCTAATTCCATCTTGTATTTTAATTTTAATTCCTGTACTTTTATGTCAGAGAATGATACAGACTTTCTGATTGAAACCAAAGCACTTTTATCCAAAACATTCTTTTCCACCAAATACTGGACTAAAATATTTTTTTTTTCTTGCTTCGTTAAAGTAGCTTTTGCCTCAGAAAGATCATATTTTCTGGCAAGCTTAAGCAATTCATCTTTTATCAAGAAGTCTAACTGTTCCTAGGTAGGATTTGAAAGAAAGATCTCCCCTTTTGATGACATTGTAAAAAAGCCTGTTGATTTCACTAAAGATTTCTAAAATGTAAAATAATGTTTGGGATTTTAAAAAATTCTGAAAACTAGGGGAATTTAAATTTCAAAAAACAAAGTTTTTTGAAATATTTTGCAAAATTTGTATCCCAAGTACGAGCGTCTAATTTTCTGTTATGAGTCTATGCTCTTGAAATAAGTAACAGAAAAGAGTGAAGACAACAAGCTTTGTAAAATTTAACAAATAATTTATTTCCCTAGAATACAAAGTGAAAAATTAGGAAAAAAGAACTTACGTTTTTACAAATTAAATCCCAAAATAATCCAAGAATTAAAAATTGAAGTCCTAGTAATAAAAAGTCCAGAATGAAACTGAGTTCGAGTCCTGATGAAATCCAAAATGGAAGGCGATGATGTCAGTTGTGGTCAGTGAAGTGCTGTTGTGTCAACAGTCCTTTGTTGAATCACAGAAAATATTATTCCAGTTTTGAATTCATGTTTAATTTCCTATAAATGTTTTTATCGAAGAATTTTGTCAGAGCACTTATGTATTTCCAGGCAGAAGAATCACTTGAATTCAATAATTCAATAATTTGAAGAAAATAAAAATTCAACCCAAACTGGTCACAACATAATAACTTAACGTGTCAATTGTTTGGAGTCCAACTCGCAAACTTCTATAAAAAAACAACAGTTATACATTAAGATGCAAAACATATTCTTGGATGAGTGTGAAAAGTTCATTCTTCTGGAAAAATTAGTTGGTAACAACTGATACGTGCTACTTGTCACGTAATCCAGGTATGACCTTGACTTAACTTAATGATTCTTACTCTGAGAAAGATTAAAAAAAAAAAAAAAATCAACAAAAAGTTGTTTACCAAAACTGTCACTGATTTTGGAACAAGGTCACAAACTATATACAATGTTTCTGGTATTAGCTGTTTATGTCAGTGAAATTAAAAATAAATAAAAAAATATCAGTCAGGTCAAACAGAACTGAACTCAGTGTTTTTTTTTACAATAGCATGTAATGGAATTAAAAAATTTGAAACTAACAAACAGATAATTAAATGAAATATACATAACAGCAGTAAAAAGAAGAAATTGTTGTTGATGATGATATTAGTGGTGATGATGGTGTTGCTGTTGTTGATTAAAACTTAACATTTATCTTTTGATCTTTTAATTTTTTACAGTTAATTTCAGCTATACTTCAAAGCCTTTTTGTGTTTCTTTTTCCATGTTGAACATTTTTCTTTAAAAAAATTTCAACTCTGGTACATTTTCACATCAGAGAAAAAGAACTTGATATTAGAAAGATAATCTCTTTCTTATAAATTTCGAACGTAATCCCCATTTCTTACAGACATTGATATTACATTTTTCATGATAAGATTCCTCTATAATGATCAGAATGCACTTTAGTTCAGTACTGAATATCTTGTATGGAGACTTGTTACTTAATATTTTGTAATATCAACCATGCTCTGTCAATAACTATAAGGAGGATTGTTAAACAAGGAGTGGGTGTGTAATGTACACTGTACTATTGTATTGTATTTCATTGTAATTATCTATTGAACACTGCAGACTTCTTCACTACCAAAAGCCTCTTAAATAGCAGATTGATTATTCAAAGCAGCAGCAACAGAAGTAGGTTAAATGATCTATCTGTAAAGCGACTTAATTCTGTTTTCCTCTCAGATTGCTGTTGAGTTTTGCAACAAATCACTTAAAAATTTCCTATTTACTTTTTGACTTTGTTTGACCCGTATTTTCTTTTTTCTTCTTGCAGCATTTAAATTACGTTTGATTTTTCTTAGTATTCTGCTGATACTTTTTAATTTACCTTAGAGAACTGTGTAAACAAAGAAGAAGACAGGCAACTTTTTTCTGTATTTTTATGCCATCTGCCTTAATTAAGGTGGGAATATATAGTGCTTTTTCTACTATTTATCAATGACTTAGCCTTGTATCCAGCACACTCTAACACAGATCTTTTCGCTGACGATTCTACATTGCATTTATCCGGTAAATCTCTAGACTCCATTAAAAATAAACTTCAAATCGACCTCAGCAATATATCAGTTTGGTGTATCAAACAAAACGCATATTAATATCTCGAAAACGAAATGTATGACAATCGGAACAAGGCAGCGTCTATCTACTAACATGGATTTACTTCTAACTCAGAATGGCTTAGACATATCTATTGTCAAAAATCAAAAACTTCTTGGTATCTACATTGATCAACATCTCAGCTGGAATGTACATATCAATCACCTATGTCAAAAGAATAACTTAAAATTATTTCGAAATTTCTACCTCCCCAATCGCTTAAACTTTATTTTTCGGGATATATACTACCACTGATAGATTACGGCTGTACCTTATGGGGATACACATCCAATTTTTAATCTGTCCAGAATTGATAAACTCCAGAAAATGGCAGCCCAAATAATACTGACACTTCCTGTTTTGACCCCCTTCAATGTTTTGTTTTCATGTTTGCAATGGCTGTCTATACGAAAATGTATTCTTTATTTTAAAGGAATCATGACATATAAGTCTTTATTAAATGGTCTTTCTCCAGATTATATCTCTAACCTAATTGAACTAAGGTTATCGAATACTGAGCGTAATCCCCGATCGACGACTAACAATGATCTCCAGATTCCATGGTTGAAAACCAATCATTACAAAAGCTCATTTACTGTATCAGCACCTACTGTATGGAATTCCTTACCACTGAGGATATGTAATTCAACTAACCTTGCTTCTTTTAAATATCGTTAAAGAAATTCTTTCTTGACCAGGTGGAATGACATATTAAAAGCTCTGAATAGAAAACTTTATCATTTTATCCATAAATGACATGTCCAGATCTTATTCGATATATATATAATATGTATGACTTATGCTGAAATGTATGTACCTGTATATTGAATATTGTTCATATGTGTATATGTTTCCCAGTATAGTCACACATAGTCATTCATGTTAAATACAGTGTGACCCCGCTATAACACGGTAGTTGGGAGCCATAGAACCCGACCGTGTTATAGACTGAACCATGTTATAAGCAACCAGGTCAGCTGAAGAAAATGATGCATGTACCCAAAAAAATGTGCAGGGGGGGGTAGGTAATAAATGCGGGTGCAAAATACGTGCTTCATTGGCACAGTTATCGTCTTAAATTGATGCATATTAAATGAGAAATACACCTTTAGTGAAAACAGAGAAGGCATATATAATATTTTACTTTATTCAGAGAACCACGCATTGGTACATATACGTGTATACTGTTAATATATACATGTCTAATGTATAGCAATGAATAAAGTAACAACACCGTGTACTCACCTGTGAATCACGTCACATACATTGAATCCACAATACAAGTAAAATTCCATCGAAAATATGTACACAAAGAGATTTAAAATATTCAGTAATTTTGTTACAGGTCATATAGGTCAGAATTCAGTGGAAAAAAATAGCACAATCACGTAACGAATGATGAAGCACGTTTACTTTTCAGTATGTCCCAAGTCGGTAAAAGTTTGCGTCTTAAGCGCCATCGGTAGAGTTCATAAGCATAACTTTTTTCCTGTGAAAAGGAAACTTTCACAGCACAGTAAAAGTGTTCCAGTCACGTTGGAAAATGAAACAATCCATCAGATTCCATTGCTTTTATTTAAGTTCGGTACTGACTTCCTTCAAAGAAAGATTCTTTGTTTTTATTGAAGATTGTAGTCGGCTTTCTTTGATGAAGGGTACATGCGTTATTGAAGTTACCGCTAAAGGTCAGCTTTGGAGAACCAAACAAATATCTGTTTCTTATTGTGGCAGCATCATCAAAAAGTTGTATTGCATGATTGAGACTGATTTTTTTCCCATTTGCTTAGTACGTTTTCATTACAATTGGTGCTTCAAAGGTAATGTTTTCTTTGAAATTTCAGCAACTATTTTATCTGGGTACATTTTTTAAAAATGAATTGGCCGTGTATGGTCAATTGTAGTTACTGTTTCTCCCTGCCTACTGAATAGACAAGTGAGAGCTTGCTTTTTTTTATTTATTTAACATTTGTGATAGTGGTGTGATGCTGCCTTCCATGCATGCGTCAGAAATTTAAAGAAAGGATAAATCGACGATAGAGACGCCAGTGTTCTGGTCTGATGACAGGGATTACTACAGAAAATGTGAATGTTCTGAAGCATTTAATTCTGAGTCAAAAGAAGAGGAATTTTACTTACCATCCACATACAAATGTCAGTCTGTGTAAATATATTAGTTACTAGCGAGCGGCCGAAAATCCGACGAAAGATAGATTATGAGATGATGCCTCGTCCGGTTGATCTCCACTACCAGAAATGTAAATTTGAAAAAAAAGCTGATATCTCAAAACATACAGTACTCGTGCTAGATGTCATTATAAGCAGATTATGATATAACAATGCACTGTTAAGATGATTTGTCAATATGGACAAAGAATTTGTTTATGTAACAATAAATAAACTTAAGTGCATTTTATATTGACTTTGCGGCTTCCTTTCATGGGGCCTCTGAATTTCTCCACTCCAAACCAATGGTTGTATATACAGGTTTAAACAGTCAACAATGTCGGCAATAAAAAAAATTGGCAGATGGTGTATTTTGCTGCCAATAAGGAAAAAAATATCGCAATTTGTGACATTGGCAAAGCCCAGCGCAATTCCTGAATAAACTTTTTACATGTTATTTTTCGTACTTTTAAGAAGAAAACATTATTTTTTCGTGTATGAGAAAAATGCATATAATATTTAAGGAGCCACGCCATGATTGTCTTGTGTTATTCATATGCGATCTCTTCCCTAAAATGATAATACACTTTTTTTTGTTTTTTTCGTACTTTTAAGAAAGATTTTTTTTTTCGCGTACGAGAAAAATACATGTATATGAAATTTTGGGAGCCACACCACAACCGTGTTATATCCGAATTTGTGTTATAACGGAGCGTGCTATAGCGGGGTCACACTGTATGTATGAATGAGTGCGACGATACCTGATTATGTGCATGATCTTGTATTTTTTTGTGTGGATTTTTGTGTTTTGTTTTTAATATAGCCAATTACAAAAACTGAGGATTACATGGCAGATGGGTCAGTCATGACCAAATGTGTTATCCTCGTTTAAGAAAGTTTATTATTATTATTATTATTATTATTATTATTAATCTTCATGCCTGGCTGTCCTGCACAGGGTCTTGTTAGTTGTTTTGGAAAAATCGGAACAAATCTGTTTACATTTTTACTACAATAACCTTGAAATGTAATCAACTATCCTTTGTAGATTCCTTTTCTGTGCTGAAGACCTTGATAAAGCTGAAAATTGACAAGCCATTCATATCTGAAATCTCACGGAAACATGATTGAATAAAGTTTTCTGCATTCACCATGGTCTTCATATGTGGAAAATTGTACTAACAGCTGCCTCGCTAGGCACTCAGCATTAAGAGGTTAGTGTTAGGACTGGTCGGCCTGGTGTTAGGATAATGTGACTGGGTGGGACATCATGCTACATGTCTGTGGCATGATTCCCCAGTGCTAGACATCACTATAAACTGCCACACTGCAGCGATATGACTGACAAAATTTTTAAAGCTACGTTAAAAATTCAAATCACACACACTCAAACATGGAAAAAAATATGCAATGTAAATTCCACAAACTAATTTCAGGGCATCAAACAATGCTGCAAAATTAATGTTATATTTTCATTATTAATGGCATCAAAACTAAAATGCATAAATCGAGCATAATGTAATGATTATGTTGACATACACTTTCATGATATAGATTGTTTCATACAGTATTATACTTAAGTAATTAAGCATCAGTCGTTTGGATTTGAAATTTATACAAAATAATCTGGGGTAGTATGCAATATTGGTACTTTCCTTTCCTTTGCTACTGCCATCCCTTGAGCTGTTGTATTTTAATTATTCCCTTTTCTTTTCCCTTTCATATGTATGCCATATTTAATCTTCCATTTGTTTTTCATTATTTTCAACCTGTTTCCTATCCTTTCATAAACATATTACCAGATATATTCAGTTATAAGTTCAGTCCATCTGCAAACTGCACAGACCCAGATCTTTTGTTCTATAATGTGCAGGCAGATCTGGGTCTGTGCAATTTGGTAGGAGTAATCAGTAAAACAAAACATATGCCCTGATTTGCCTAATCATTAGACAAAGGCAGATCAGATCTTTGCTGTTCGCAAGTTGGTCCTGACTAATAAGTGAGTACATACAATACTTATACGGTAATGAAATTTGTTTAGAATAAATAAAATTAATTTCTGGAATTGATACTGATTGTTCTTTTTTGATCGATGATATTTCTGTCCAGTTTATTTACAGAAGTGTATTGCTGTTATGTTAAAGGGTCTAGAAGTTGCTTTCCCTGCTTGCTTGCAGCCTTTTTTTTTGTCTGAATTCAGTGGTAGATAACATATGAAAGTCAGGTAAACAAAATGTTGATGGAGAGCTGACATGCAAAAGAGGGGTGGCCAAGTGGTCTATAGTGCTCACCGTTAAAGATCACTGCCATCTCACCTCTGTCTGCTGGGGTTCAAGTCTCGGATTCGGCTAATGTGGTTATGTGAGAAGCTTGCAAATAGCTTCTCTTGGGTCGGTGGTTCTTTCTGTGGTTTTCCGGGGTTCTTCCTCCACCATTTATAGTGGCCGCCAATGTATAGCCTATCTTGTGCTGAAAAATGGTGTTAAACCCTACAACAACAACAACAACAAAAAGAGGGTGTGGAATGTTTCCAGATAAGCACTAATGGTCATAGTTTGGTCTGTGCCAGTATTCTAGTTTTGCATGCTTAAGACCAAACTATGGCTATTGAGCATTTAAAGAAAGATTGTTAGATTTCCAGGGCAAATTAATAATTAGCAAACCCAAATAATGCTCATCTGGACCTGAGTGCTCAACCACTTCATGCAATTTATTATAATTTGTATAAACACTGACATGTTTTCAGTATAATGAGGGACATTTTTTTTCTGATATCATCATGGGTAACCTAGAAATGGATTCCAAATATAATAACTCCATGGAGGAACAAAATAATATCATAGTAACTGTTAAAATCATCTATCAATTTTCATTTTTGAAAGGATAGAAATTAAATTTCTCTACTGATGGAAAACATTATTCATGTTTGCCTTAAAATATGTTAATAATTGATAGCCATATTGTTTACCATTATTTCTGTAATCTGGTTTAAATTTCCCATGTGATGTTTTCCTGATATGATGTGTTGCAAATCATTATTTTGCATTACATCAAAGTGATTTAACCAAACGAAATAGAATATGCATTATATAAGAATGACATTATTTTCCATTACCTAATTTGCAACTTTTTGCCTTGGTCTCACACGCGCACGCACACATGCCCCCCTCCCACAGAACGCATCAGTTCTTGGAAAAAGCATGTAGAAGCATACATTCAAGAAAATTGTCAAGGCAATCAGGGCAGGAGTAGGGGTGGGGTATTATGGTGTGTTTGGTCAATGACCCGAATGGAACTGTCAAAACCCATTCCATAAGGGACATGGGGACACGGTAGCAGTCAGTAATCAAAATTTTGTACAAGAGAAATTGATTTGGTTAAATGCTAAAAACCGATTGATAAGCAGACGTAGTGATTCAGTATAATTTGGACAGAAAAGAATAACATTTTATTTTATGCCAGGCCATGAATTACTGGATTTTCCAAGTATAATAAAAGTGATTGTTGGCAATAGAGACATGCAACTTTTTAAATTTTTTGTAGTGAATATATTGCTATCCTGCCCATGTTAGGATGTGTCGCTGTGACGTATACCCAACACCTCAGTGACTTTTTAAGTTTTGTATTGGGTCACTTTATGAGAGATTGTTAGCTGTAGGTTCAATCATCTTTTTATTTGGATACATTTTGGTTCATACAGCATCATGGTGCCAAAAGTATCATCATTTCATGCTTGAATGAATTTAGTTGTAGTAGGTTGCATGGTCTCTTGCTCATGCACATAAGGATCATGAAAGCTCCCGTTTCCTTGGCATGATGTAACAAATAATGTGTTTAAAAGGTCATTTTGAAATCCAACAAAAATACCCCCCACTCCCCCCAAAAAATTGTTTTAGCAACCTGAGAAACAGAAATACTTCAAATGTTAGTATTACTTGATTTCTTGGAAATGTTTTTGCATGGCATCAATAATTTTTGTTATGGTGTGGTGCAGATATTTTGTTATGGTGTGATGCAGATATTTTGTTATAGTGTAATGCAGATATTTTGTTATAATGTGATGCAGATATTTTGTTATGGTGTAATGCAGATATTTTGTTATGGTGTAATGCAGATATTTTGTTATAGTGTAATGCAGATATTTTGTTATGGTGTAATGCAGATATTTTGTTATGGTGTAATGCAGATATTTTGTTATAGTGTAATGCAGATATTTTGTTATGGTGTAATGCAGATATTTTGTTATGGTGTAATGCAGATATTTTGTTATAGTGTAATGCAGATATTTTGTTATGGTGTAATGCAGATATTTTGTTATGGTGTAATGCAGATATTTTGTTACAGTGTGATGCAGATATTTTGTTATAGTGTAATGCAGATTAAAACATTCTAAACCGCATTTTTAGAGAGGAATTTCAGGTGCAACTTTTGCTTGTCTGATAACAAACAGAGATGGTGGATGAAATAAAACTTTACATATTGTGAGTTTATTTTTTGTGGCATGAATTTTTCCTCTTTTTTTGGTCTTCAAAAATGACATTTTTGTTGGTGCTTACAAGGGTTGGTGTAGGTTACACAGAAAAATTACTGTTTTTTAAGCTTTAATTTCATAGTTTAAAAGTGAAGAGTGAATCTACATTTGTTCAGTATTCCAGTGTTTGAGAGAACATAACTTATAATAATAATAATAATAATAATAATAATAATAATAATAATGATAATGATTTTATTTTAAGAAGAAACTCTTTTGGTCACCTGACCAATCTTCCATGAGGCCTTCTACAATGACATTTGTACAAATATATAAAATGCACAGTTTTTACAAGATAAGGTGTCTTTAGACAGCAAATGCTGTTAAAAACTCAACAATGCATCAACTGCTACAATACAAGGCTTGAAAGATGAGTATATACAGGATTCATACAAGTAGTAGTAGTCGTGAACATGTGTAAAACATAGGTGAGTACATGATAACAATGTTGTAAAAATTAGTAGTACTGAATTAAACAAAATCATATAAATGATTGTTTCTGTAGATGTTGACTAAGAAACTTTTTAAAAGCTTGGCCTGAGTCAGCTGACTTTATATAAGGTGGTATGGAATTCCATAGTTTAGATCCAGAAAAAGCAAAACTCTTCTTATAAAACTCTGAATTTGGTTTAGGTAAATACAACTTGTTGATTGAGATGGATCTTAGTTCATACATATGTATATTTTTAACAAATTTAAAATTACATTTAAAATAATCAGGAGCCAAACCATGTAAGGATTTGTAGAATAATGAACTCTTCTGAAATTGAGTTCTCTGCTGAAATGGAAGCCACTTTAAGGTTTTAAAAGATTTGTTGATGGTGTATCTAAGTCAGCATCAAGAATAACTCTTGCTGCTCTTTTATGAAATTTCAGTACTTATGGTGTGTGTGTGTGTGTGTGTGTGTGTGTGTATGTGTGTGTTTATATAAAACAGGTAAAAGTATGTGTAAAATTTCAATTGTCTGTTCTAAACAAATATTGATCACAGTCAGCACTTCAGTACTTATTATGTATTTTATGGCCATTTAAATTCCAGTGTCAACAAAAGAG
Source organism: Megalonaias nervosa (assembly GCA_016617855.1). Lineage (NCBI taxonomy): Eukaryota > Metazoa > Mollusca > Bivalvia > Unionida > Unionidae > Megalonaias > Megalonaias nervosa. Next base: position 8,060 of record JAECUM010094480.1, on the reverse strand, counting down.
GATAAAAGTCTTAGTGCAAACGGCATCTTTTCGTTACCGATATCAATGTTTTGGCATGGCCACAGGCCATATTAATGAGGAAATGTTTTATTAAATCCCAGAAGAAAGGAATTAATTTCATTTGAAAATTGAAAAGCAATCCAGTATTTTAGTTTGAAGTGGTTGATTATGATTGTTGTCAAAAATATGTAATTTTGACATCTGTGTGTTTGTATTTGGAGCCTAAGATACATGATCTAAAAATGATCACGTTCTGATTAAGTGAAACAATACTGATGCACTGAGAAACCTAAGATTGATCATTTGGTATACACATAAAAAGAGCAAAAATCTAAACAAAAGCATGTAGTTTACAAATTGCCATTTCTATGTGTGTATTCAAACTCACAAATTGCCATTTCTGTGTGTGCATCCAAACACACAAATTGCCATTTCTGTGCATGTATCCAACCACACAAATTGCCATGTCTATGCATGTATCCATGTATATAAACACAAAATTGTACCTGGAATGTTGAATTTGTAGAGATCAAGGAACAGAGAGTTGACAGAGACATGGTGGGATTTTTAAGGGTTTATTTCCATTTTGGAAATTTGTTGCACTTTGTTTCATTATTATATAAATTTGTACAAAAACCCAATTTTGCATTTTTCACCTATTGTGTCATACTTGTAAAAATGATATCTTGTTAAATGTCAGAGTTTTTAAAAGAAAAAAATGTTTTGACATGAGGGGCACTGCAGTCTAAGTCCCAAGAAATCTTGATACAGATTTAATGATATAGAGATTTGTTTTTATTTTCATGACAAAAATATTCAAAAAATTATTATTATTTTTTTTACAAAAACATTTGCATTAGTCACAGATTAATTTTGAATATTACATATATATTTATGATCCTTTAATTGCATGTTTGTCGTGTGCCATATGCCAGCATGGTGGCCAAATGGAATGTTGTAAAAGATATTCGGGGAAAAATGAAGGACTTAATATGAATAAATGACTTGCCAAAGTCATGTCTGTTTATTTCGGATAAGTGTCTCGTGCACTTCTGATTTAATAGCCATATCTGTTTATTTACGATAAGTGTCTCATGCACTATTGACTCAATAGAGTCACATTTGTTTATTTCGGATAAGTGTCTCATGCACTATTGACTCAATAGAGTCACATTAGTTTATTTTGGATAAGTGTCTCATGCACTATTGACTCAATAGAGTCACATTTGTTTATTTTGGATAAGTGTCTCATGCACTATTGATTCAATAGAGTCACATTTGTTTATTTTGGATAAGTGTCTTAAGTACTTTTGTCTCGACAGATTCATGTGTATATTTAGGATAAGTGGCTCGTGCACTTTTGACTTGACATTTACATGTTGTCTCCAGGTTTTTGGGTCTTGTCCTTTCATCTGTTGTACGTTTTCCTTCCATCATTGCATTTTTTATCTGTCCATCCATTCCACTTTATTTCTGTGGAGTAAGTCCCTCAATTGATATTGGATTTCAACTAGATTCTGATATGCAGCTGGATACTAATGAGTCCTTGACTGATTTCAGTTGAAAGCATTATATAAAATCACTTGGCAGAGTTATTGCCTTTGGTTGTCAGACCCACCCCAGGGATGGTCCTGGCTTTTAAAAAGTTGTCACCAAAAAAAATCGCCAACCTCAATATTTTGTTGCCAATTTTCAAAAAATGTCGCCAGAACAAGTAGTGAATATTTTTCCAAGTCTATTAATGTAATAGGCAATGAAAATTGAAAACAGATGCGATAGTTATTACTTTATTGACAACAAGCAATGTAGCCATAATATTACAAAATAAATCCTTACATGACTGTTTTGCACTACTTCCATGGTCTTTGCATCCCTCATCACCGTTAGTGCATAGGTATGACTGTTGTCACCTGAAATAAATGCATTATCAAATTTAAAATATCTACTTTCCTGACGTCTACAGTCTCTCTCTCTCTCTCTCTCTCTCTCTCATTTTTTTAATAGAAACATCAGGTATTAAAGCAAATCTATATTATGTATATTATTTTCCAAATAATAGTTTTGTAAGGAACTTTAGTTAATGACATTTTAATAGTAAAACCCTATGATCGTACTTTGCAATGTTAGATAAGTGACATATAATGTGACCATCGATTTAATGCTTTCAGGAATTAAATGTCCCCCCACCTTTTATGGCTAACTTCGCAAAGTACATCTCTGTCAACCAGGAGTTCAGAAATATATTTTTGCTATGCTTACATGCTTTGCTTGTAGTGAATTGCTTCCTAAATCACAAGAATGATCACTGAATGCTGTAAATTTTTACTCTACATGCTAGAATAACTGTGCGGAATTAAGTAAATTTCTTCAATGACTATTTGAATTCTTTAGAAATCTTTGTGTACATTTGAAATTTCAACACAGAAGTGGCATTTTTCATTGGAACGTATTCAGATTACTTGGAACTATTGGAATTGAAAGGACTTTAGGAAATAGGAATTCATTCACCTGCTGTAAGTTAATTCTTTCACTCCTGTATTTTGAGAAATAAATTATTTTCAGTTATGCAAAACTTGTTTGTTTTGCTGTTTCTTGTTGCGTAGTTTAAGTCCCTGGAGTCGTAACACGGGATTGATGGCAAAAGTAAAAGATTATTGAGCAAAATTAACATATATTACTTACCCCGCCTGGATTCATGTTTGGTGACACACTCCTTCAAAATATTACAACCAGTTGTAAATGAATTGATGACTTGTGCCTTGATACATATATCACAGAACATCTGCTTTAACTTTGTATCATATATCAGCCAGGGATGCCCAAGTTTCCAGCTGTCAAGAAATTTTTGACAACATTTGACCTGTTCATCATGATGTGGTGTTGCACTTGAGGCATTACTACCATCACTACATGTCAATGATGTTGGACTGTTGGGTATAACCTCAGGTTCAGTGACTGTGTTGTCTGATGAGCTTGCACAAAATCCAAATGCTGTTGATTTTGTTAACTTACTCTTAGGATGAGACGATGAACACACAATGTCTAACTTAAGGTTTACCCATGATAAAGTTGCACTGTTGACAGTATATAATTCTGATTGAGATTTTTTCCATTTGCTTTGTATTTATGCACAGCAATCGGTACTTCAAAGGTAATTAGTTTTCTCTGAAGTTTCAGCAAAACTATTTTATTGGTACATTTAAAAAAACAACGGAAGGATTAACTGTCATTCAGTTAATTGTAGCTGTTTCTGTTCGCGTCTTCAGAGGTCGGTTGATTGTAGGGATAGTCCGGTAGCATGACTGAGTGTATCACAGCATACAGTACTCAGGCCAGATGTCAACATAATTGGATTATGATGTAACAGTGCACTGTAAAGATGGGTTTGTCAGTAGGAACAAACAATTTGTTTATGTAACAGATAGATTCCAGTGCATTGTGTATCCAAGTTTGTGGCTTCCTTTTGTGGTCCCTTTGAATGTCTCCACTCCAAATCCATGATTGTATGTACAAATTAAACAGCCAAAAAGGTTGTCGCCAAAAAAATCACCAGATGGTATATTTTGTTGCCAGTAAGGAAAGAAAATTGCAATTTGCGGCATTGGCAAAGACCAAGGCGATCCCTGCCATCCTCTTTTGTTTCTACACAGAGTTATAGCTCCCGATTGTCACACCTACCCACTTTCCTCATTGTTGAGCAGAATTATAGCTCCAGATTGTTAGACTTACCCCCTTTCTTCCTGCACAATAAATCCCTGGATTATTATTTGATTTCAACTAAATTTGCAATCATTCTTGATAATAATGAGACCTTGGCTTAGTTCTGTATTCTTCAACAGAGTTATTAACCCTGATTGTGATACACACTTACTCTTGTTTGTGCACAAAATTTTCCTTAATTGTATTGTTATGTATATGTAATTTAATTACTTGTTTGTTAGTTTTAAATTTTTTATTTTATTTTTAATTCATTACATGTTATTGTAATGATAACTTTATTCACTGGATTTTACATTTTTCCTGAAAATTCAATTCAGTCCTCTTTAACCTGATAAACAGTAGTTTGAAACTTTGTATCTTTTGCTGACCTAGATTCAGAACCAGTTTCAGGTTTGATGTAAACAACTTTTTTTATTTTTAGTAAGATTTGTTCAGTAGAATCAAATTTGTCCATGGCGGACGTGATAGCCGGCTTGTGGTGTTACTACACTGCTTGAACTAAGTGATCACATGACCCTATCAGGTGATCCATTCTGCGTTTCAATTAGGGTTAAAACTGATGTTTCATAGTGATTTTAGTCATTCGTAATTCATACCTTTGGAGCTCAAATGTATTATTTTTGTTGTTGCCAGTTTGATTTAAATTTTTCTATTTTTCGGAATTAATAATTTATTTTCCCTGGGAACTTTATCCCATGCTCATCAGAATTCTTGGACAAAGACATTTATTGAAAATTATTAAGAATTCTAAAACCGGAATAATATTCTTGATGATTCAACAAGGAACTGTTGACACAACAACAGAAAGCAGGTTATAGAAGACGTCATCGCCTTCCATCTTGGAACGTCATGGGGATTTGAACTTTGATTCACTTAGAACTTTTTAGTGATAGGACTTATATTTATTAGTTCTAGGATTAATTTTGGATTAGATTCGTAAATGGTAAGTCCTTTTTCATATTTTTACCTTGTTTTCTAGGGAAATAAATTATTTTGTTAAATTTTATAAAGCTTGTTAGCTTCACTCTGTTCTTTGTTACTTTTGTACGAGCCTAGACACGTAACAATATTTACTGGATTTCAACCACATTTGGTATGCAGCTTGATTTTCATGAGACCTTCACTGTGCTCAGTTGTCTGAATTCTGCATTGTTTAGTGGAGTTATAGTACCTGATTGCCAGACCTGCCTGCTATAGTTTCTGCACAGTAGCCCCTTTAATTATTATTGAATTTCAACCAAATTTGGTAAAGATGAGGCTAATAAAATGCAGTGTGTGTGTGTCAGTGTGTGGATCCTAGAACTTGCTCATTTATATTAACTCATTCACCTGCTCCTTCTGTTGGCTGAAATTTGTGTACACAGTGCATAGTTAATTGTGCCCCCAAAAAACTAGCAGTGCTATTTTGCAGGGTCTTATGATGCTAAACCTCTATTATAAAAAAAAAAATATTGAGTATATTGCCTAACAAATTAGGATTTCCTTAGAAATTGGAACAATTTGGTCTTGTTCAAATGTCATCGATTGGCACTGGTGTACAAGTGAGGTATTTTTTTTTTAATCTTTTCATTAAAATAAAGTTAAATTGCCGCTTTATGTTGACAAGGTCTTCGATCAGTTTGATTTTTAGCATTATATCTAGTCATGTGCAGTTTTGACACCTAATTTTTGGAGGTACACACCTTTCATTCCACACATCAGCTATATCTATTTTGTGTTGAAATTCATCCAAATTTATTATGCAGCTTTACGTAGGTAAATTGTTCTGGAGGTGTGAATATTGATTTTTCTTGTCATCATTTAATTGGGTTTTGACACCTAATTTGCACCTTTATTTATGCATGTTAACTGAAATTCTGAGCCAGTTTTGGTGTGCTGCTTATATATGAGATCTTGGATGATATGGATTTTACACATTCAGACAATGGAGTTATGACCCTAAGGTTTAAATATATGAGATCTTGGATGATATGGATTTTACACATTCAGACAATGGAGTTATGACCCTAAGGTTTAAATATATGAGATCTTGGATGATATGGATTTTACACATTCAGACAATAGAGTTATGTCCCTAAGGTTTCTGATGATCTGTTTCTGTCTCCACATGACATCATGACAAGGCACATTAGTATACCAGTCTCCTGTATAAGGTGGCTAGGGTCATTGATCAGATATGATTGGTCACAATGGTCATTGATTCTGTGTATAGTATAAGGTGGGTATGGTCATTGATTATATGTAATAAGGTGGTTTTGGTCATTGATCCTATGTAATTGGTCACAATGGTCATTGATTCTGTATACAGTATTTAGGTGGGTATGGTCATTGATTCTATGTAATAGGTGGTTTTGGTCACTGATCCTATATAAGTGGTCACAATGGTGATTGATTCTTTGGTTATCATTATTGATTCTATATAATAGGTGGCTATGGTCATTGATTCTGTGTACATAATCGGTGGCTTTGGTCATTGTTTCTGTGTAATAGGTCTGTGGTCATTGATTCTCTGTAATAGGTGGCTATTGTCATTGATCCATTGTAATAGTAATAATATTTTTAAATGTACTCCAGTAGAAGGCAGCTTCACTCATAACTCTGTGCATTGTTTTTATGACTACCTGGAACAGTGTTATAGTGAGAGTACTCTGTATAAACCAGTTTTGATATTAAGGTCACTGTGTCCAGCTTTCAATGTGTACAGTCAAAATGTCATGCATGTGCCTTATATAAACTTGAATAGGACCATGCACATACCTTACATTGATTTGAATAGAACCATGCATATATTACACAGACTTGAATAAGACCTTGCTCATAACTAACATATATTTAAATAGGACCATGCATATACCTTACATAGACTTGAACAGACCCATGCCTATACCATACAGTGACTTGAATAGGACCATGCATATATTACACAGACTGAATAGGACCATGCACATACATTACATAAATTTGAATAAGACCATGCATATATTACATAGACTTGAATAAACCCATGCACATACCTTTCATAGATTTGAATAGGACCATACATATACCATACATAGACTTGAATAGACCCATGCCTATACCATACAGTGACTTGAATAGGACCATGCATACATTACATTGACTTGAATAGGACAATGTACATACCTTAAATGGATTTGAATAGGACCATGTATATATTACATAGACTTGAATAGACCATTGCAGATACCTTACATAGACTTGAATAGGACTATGCATATACCTTCCATAGACTTGAATAGGACCATGCATATACTTTATGATTATCAAACCAACCAACCCATGAGATTTTGCTGCAAGTTTTACATAACCCTTAAATTACAGACTTAGGGAATAATAGTAAAAAAATATGGAAATGTGATCATTTTGGTCTATTCCTGATCTTGTTTTGTCATGGTTTGGTCTGGATTTGGATTTTCTTATTAGGCTCCATATTCTGATCTGGTGGCTTCATCTGAATGGATTTTGTTAAGGAACCAGACTGTCTATACAAGGGTACTGCAGACACTTTAAACCTGTGTATGTTGTTAATGCAAAGTGCACATCTGATCAACATTTTGCTTTTACACTTTGTCTTCTGGTCATCTGAAAATGTTGTACAAGTGAGAATGCGTTGAAGGTGTTAAGGACAATCAGCCTTGTAAAAAGCTGAAACAGTGTTCACAAAAGTATAAAAAAAGATTACTCTGATACTTGGTCATGCTTAGAAAAAAGTAAGAATGGCAACATTACATTTGTTGCACATTATGTTGTGTTGACTTAACAGTTCCCACAGTGGGTGAGATGACTGTTGCCACCATGTGAATTCCAAAAAGCATACAGAATATGTTGGAATGAAATCAAGTTGTAGGTCACTGATTTGGATTTGTGGAATTTGGATTTGTAGTGTGAATTTTATAATGATGTAGGGGGCTTCAATAATGATGTAGGGGACTTTTATAAAGATGTAGGGGACTATCATGCAACTGTTTGTGATCACATTGTTAAAAGGTTTCCCTTGAATAATGAACTCCTGAAGCACAGTGCAGTTGCTGATGTGTCAGAAAGTATGTTGAGTGATTTCAGCAGTGTGATGTATTTCCCTGTAAGATTTATGGGTATAGAATCCAAGGATACCAGCTGGTAAAACAGCTTGGAAGCAGAGTTTTTGAATTACCAAGTGGATGAATTGAATCCTGAGATCTTAAGCACCAAAAGAGTTGACAAGCAATGGGATCTTATTAGGAAACTCAGTGATGCAAATGGCCATTGAAATACAAATTGTTGTAGAGCATCATGAAGAATGTACTTATTGTTTCTCATTCAAATGCAGGTTGTGAGAG
>JAECUM010094479.1:0-22475 GCA_016617855.1 Megalonaias nervosa | reverse complement strand
GCTACCTAGGATACATGTAGGCCTAAAACAGCAAAAGACTGTCCCAAATCACCCTCAGCTACCTAGGATACATGTAGGCCTAAAACAGCAAAAGACTGTCCCAAATCACCCTCAGCTACCTAGGATACATGTAGGCCTAAAACAGCAAAAGACTGTCCCAAATCACCCTCAGCTACCTAGGATACATGTAGGCCTAAAACAGCAAAAGACTGTCCCAAATCACCCTCAGCTACCTAGGATACATGTAGGCCTAAATCAGCAAAAGACTGTCCCAAATCACCCTCAGCTACCTAGGATACATGTAGGCCTAAAACAGCAAAAGACTGTCCCGAATCACCCTCAACTACCTAGGATACATGTAGGCAATTAAATACAATCAAACCAAATAAAAAGACAGTGATCAGTAAAATTTTACAGTATATAATTATCGAGTAAGATCAGTAGAGTTTATCTCTTGTTGATACTTGCTGAAGGAAAGACCCTAAGACTGTCCCAAAACACGCTCATCAACCCAGGATACATGTATACAATTACAATAACTTAATGAAATATGCAGGTTTGGTGCATTCTCTCTCTCTCTCTCTCTCTCTCTCTCTCTCTCTCTCTCTCTCTCTCTGATCATAGATAATTCACAAAATTACTTTTATATTGCAAGGAGCAGCACACTTAATAAGTCGGAATCAAGCGTCGCTACATTCATATTTTACAAATTCTTTTCAAGTTTTTTTTTAAATCTTTAATGAAACAAAGATCAGCTGAATAATTATAACCTAAGAGTGCTATATTTATATTTTTAAATTCTTGAACTAATTTATTATTTTAATTGGTTTAATAATGGTAAGAATTACAATAACTAAAACTAAAATCTCCTGTAGCATTATTTATTTTGTCCCTGATTATTTCCACTTTCAGAGACAAAAGTTTTAAAGGATGCAAACCAGTTTTAAAGCTGTTTTGGGGGTTGGGGGGTGGGTGTTTAAATACATTCAAAGGTTGCGGTTCTGACGATGCAAATTAAGTATTGGAAAACAATCGTACACTAAATCTAATATTTCTAATCGCAGGTAAACATTTGCATCATGATACTAACATGATTTTCCACAATTTGATTATTTCGGTTTTTGCGACAAAATATGTTCGAAATGAAGATTGTGAAGAGAATAAGAAAACTTTTAGGAATGCTTAATTTTTTTATAGTAATTTTAACTGTAAACGTTTTTTTTTTTTTTTATGTGCTATTGATGTTGCCCTGAAATATATTATTTTCACCGGATCTGATGTACAATAGTATCACCGGAAAAGATACACGCCTGTGAGGTACGTCAAAATGGGTGACGTACAATACGATCCGTACAACCAGGTGTCGTATGATGAAAGCTCTTTAAAAATAGTACGAGGGAACATATCATTGTAGTTTCTGATCCTTACTTTGCTAAAATAACTAATGTTTCCAAAGTAATGAGAGATATCAATAAGAAGCAGATTTCTTAAATGGTGAAAGTAAATACTTAAGTGCGTCAAAACTGGGGTTGAAGAAGATTGACCACCCTGCTGTAGTGTATGCGTTTTTGTTTTCGTAAGGTACTTTAAATTATTTAGATCTTCGAGAAAGCACACGGTTTTAGAAAACAATTAAAACTTCTTTGCTAACGTGCACCTTTAAAAAAGGGACTGAAAGAGTTACAATGTTTATCGACACAAAATGAATGCCTTAAAGCTCCGTGGGGAGCATTAATTATTTCTGGTAAAGGAAAAACTTAAATTTCGAGCGCCGTCTGTTGTCATAATGGCATGCTAATCTCTAGTAATGTCATTATGACAACAGATGGCGACACGAGTTGGACAACAAAGACGATTCTTATAGAACTTAGTGTTTATATTATTGCAAGGCCAAATCTGTATGAAAACAGCAGTTAAAATGATATAATTGTAATATGGCCAGTTTATAAACAGAATATACAAAACTTGTAATAACTGACATAGCATTTGCCATACGACAAACAACAGAATCAGTTCAGTAGTTGGCAAACTGAAAGATACAGTGACGCAGAAGGAAAACAGATCTGAGCACTTGCAAGCAGATATTGATAATAACGCAGAAGGAAAGTAGTACTTGCAAACTGCAAGGTACAATTTGCATCAATGAAGAATACAATATACATGGATAGAAATATGAAAGTAGCACTTGCAAGCATTTACAATAATGCATCAAGGAAATGTTAGAAAATACACGAATAGAATTATGACAGTAATCCCCCTCCGTATTTATCACCAGGTAGTTTATTTTACCCTCGTGATTTACAAGCAACACCTAACTATGGTAGTAGTGCTTATAAAACCCTACAATGTGTTCTAGTACAAAACAAACCGGATTCTAACAAAATGAGAACATAATCTAAGCTGTAGTTTCCAATATACTATATATTGTAATTTTCACAGGTATATACTGTATATTGTATTTTTCACAGGTATATAATCGAATATTGAGAACAAGATTTAGTTCGCATGCCGAACACCAACAGCTTGGAAAGAGCTCTCGATAAATATCAGTTCATTTGAGGTCAATAACCTTGTATTTATTGCTCCACACAAGAAACGATTAAGATAAAATTCACAAATCGGAATCTTAATAGACTAGGAATTTACTTGTATAGGAATATATAGGAATATGAACCATTAACATAATTAAAGTTGACATGTGTTGCTGATCCAAGCATTATGTCCTGTGATATATATTATACACACACACACACACACGTTTCAGCCAAAAACGATGTCTTGCACTAAGATCAATATTGAACATACACAAAGAACACAAACAGCAGACAAAAAAGTGACATACGTAGAACAAAAAATAAATATTTACATTTTAGCACAGAGAAGAAACGCTGTCCATGTTGTGATATAAAGGTTGCTTGAATATAATCAAGCACAGCATAAATGTCATGTAAATAAAAGAATCGATGGTCATGATGAAAGGCAAATACGTCATTAATCTTATCAGGTGATATATGATACACAGCGGTCTGACTATTTATAAATCGAAGCAGTGATATACCCGCATACTTGCGAAAAGGAGATACTCTAATTACTCACAACCCCAAATGGAGTTCCGAAACCAGGGAAGAAACCAGGAAAGAAAAGGTATCTTACTGGAAACATTGAAACCAAGCGGTATAAACCAAGAAGGCTATAAAAAGACAACCATGCACAAATAAAATTATCTTTTTGCAGCCGATATATTTTCTATTAAATAATTCTCTAAATTTGCTTATTAGTCACCCAATAACCTATAATTACTACTATAACAATGAAATATCCGGGATGAAATTTGCGCATACATTAATTTCCATAAACTAGCTGATGTCGTTATGGCTCATCGATTTCTAGGTCAATATAAAATATTTTCCAGCATCCGCGACAAGTTGAAATAAACTAGTTGAAATATAATAAATTTAAAGCTATAATTCCTGTAGAAATAGTCATGTAAAGGTTTGCAAACACAGCCGTTTTTCTGTTTCATTTGTTTGTCTTGTTTATGTTTCGTATTTGCCTTTGAAAAAGACTCATTAGGAGTCGAAAACGCTCAGGCTAGATAGATTTTGGTTTTGCACTGTTCGTTGTCAGTTTATTGCATTTATCTTAATTAATCCCGGACACACTGCTGGATCCAGTGCACTTGAAAACACTGTTATTCCCCATATGATTTGCATTATATATATATATATATATATATATATATATATATATATATATATATATATATATATATATATATATATATATATATATATATATATATATATATATATATATATATATATATATATATATATAGTATGTACGCTGTATCAATTATATACCACGAGATGTATAAATGTTTCATTAAAAGGTGACGAGGCTTGCTGAGTTTCCTTTTACTGAAAAATTTATACAACGAGTGGTATATCATTGATACAGCTTACCTACTGTACATATATTTTGTATATATCACATACAAATACATATATTTGCCCTTTGAACGGAGTTCAGATTTACTACAAGCAGCTGTGTATTGACCTAGTTAATGAACTCCTCACATCCCCGAGTGTGTCCGCTACAAAATGTAGTTTTATGCCATTAGTGGCTATTTACAATCACCTCTGCATATTGATAAGTTGATTGTTTTCTTTTCTTGGTTTCTATTTTTCTCCACATTGATTAAATCAATATAATACACACTTATGATTTAAACAGGAAAGATGGTTTTAATGATAAAAGTAGAGCACTAGCAACACTTGGATAGCTACGCCATTCATATACCGGCGCATGGAAATTAATGTGGAATAGAAACTAAGCCAAACGACGAACCAACAAGAGGTAATTAAAATATTTTAATATATTTACAGTTGATCTAAGTCATTATTCTGCTTTAGCAACAGTACAACCGACCATAAACTCTGTCTTTGTCTCTCTCTCTCTCTCTCTCTCTCTCTCTCTCTCTCTCTCTCTCTCTCTCTCTCTCTCTCTCTCTCTCATCCTTTGGTCGGTTTGACTTAACTTTTACCATCATTCATAAGTCCAGAGATATCGTGGGATGACACAAACGATAATCCTCTACGTTAGTTATTTCATAGATTTTAGCTCGTATCTTGTTACGATGGTCGATCGATCGATCGATCGAGATAGAGAGAGAGAGCCCTTTGGACATTTTCATATTTAAATAATAATAATCGAATTTTTAGAACATTATAGTATGTTTAAGAAAAAACTACAAAACATAACGTTAAATACATCACAGTATGTGTACCACGTAACCGAGGAGTTTGCTGGTTTGTAACTTTGTATCATTGATAAACACTGTAGATAAATCCCAAGGAAAGTGCACACGTATCGTTACGACGAATCATATTCTTGTAGGTTACTTGGTGTAATTTCTGTTTCAAGGTTTTAATCCAGCTCAAATTCCTTTTCTCTCTCACTCCACATTTCTGCGCAGTTTGTCCGTTATGCATGAGAGGGGAGGGGAGAACAGAAAGCAGAAAGGATTGTGATGAAAAATTGTACCATATTAAATTCATTTAGAAAACGGGGATTATTAATACTTTTCATCGTTATTTTCATACGTCACTAGTGACTAATGTGCTGAAATTGATCATTGATCTACAATCAACTGCAGACGCTCGCTAGAATGTTTATATATGCGTATTATTGCGCCATGGGCGGATCACAATTTGATATACCAATAGTACTGGTATATCAAATTGCTTTATACCAACACTTTAAATGCATGTTATATAATTTCCTGGTAATTCTCTTGTGATTAAATAAACAATCCTGGCTGTTACATTTCAATTTTTTTATTTTATACTTGGTTTGGTTCCTTTACAGGCATTCGTTTGATTTTATACATGGTTTGATTCCTTTCCAGTCACTCTTTTTGTCTTTGTTGTAAGTGAAGAAAGTTTAGAACTAAGTTCTACAAACTATTCACTAGAAACAGTTTTAAGTTCATGTTTGAAAACCTTGAGTATCTTTCGATTCATTTGTGAGACACCAGATATGTCGTCTTTTGTATAGTCACTAGTATCATAAAACCTAATGTTTTCCTTTCTGTCGCTGAACATGATTTCCGTCTCAACGCGGATATACGAAGAATCAGTATCAATCATCAGCAGTCTCATTCTGTTACTGTATTTGCTTTTGTGCTTGACGTAGTACAATTCATACTATCATTTCGATACCTCTAACACGGTAAATTCATCTTAAATTGGTTTTGTTAATTTGAGTTTCTTGTTTTTCCGATTGACTAACATTAGGTCATCGCCGATAATTGTTATTACTGACCGTCTTTTTGACATTCAAAACTAAATTTTTAACTGGACATATTTCAACTGTTGTTCATATCCTGTGTTTTCCTGTTCCATTTTCAAACGTTATTCGTTAGTTTCAAGAAGTCTTTCTCGAATCATCTCTTGCCTTTGTCTCAAATTTATATTCAGTTGTAGGTAAGATTTTAACATTGACTTTTTATCAAATATTACAATTTTGTATCGTTTTCAATTTTAAAGCTAACTATATGTACAGTCGCAGATTTTGGTAGTGAATTAAGTATTTTTCTTTATTCACTGTATATAATAGTCTTTGTACAGATGAATTTGAACAGATGGTTTTGTACAGTTGGATTACTACAGATGGTGTTGTACAGATGGATTTATATAGATGGTTTTGTACATATAGATTTGTACAGATGAATTTGTACAGAGAGATTTGTATCCTTTCAATCAAAACTCTACATTATCAGAAAGGAAGATCAATCGCTTTAATTAGAAAATAACTTCTATTGAGATAATAGGCAGTATTTGAAATAACCATACAATATACTATGCAATCTCCACTGCTACTTCTAAAATACAATCAGTATGGCAATCATATGGTATTCGGACTTATCTACCCATCTAATTTTTTCTACTGGCATGTAATGAAAGATTCCACCAATAACAGTTGTTGTTATCTGGCTATATTGTGAATGAACTTGGCCTTCACCTATCGTACTCACCATAATTTCTTGTTGTATCAGCATTATCTCGATAGAATTCATGATTTGCTTTTCTATGACTGGTCTTTCCAATTCCACATCTTGTTCAATCATCTATCATCAAGAACATATCATAATCTATTCAACGTTTAAATCCTACAACTTACATCTTTAAACTTGCATCATGAGCTATTCCTGGAACAAGAAAACAGAAAGCAAGGTCAAGTTTGTAATTGTTCAAGCAGACAAACTTAAATTCCTCTGTTGGTGCCACATAATATCTTTGCATCATTTTTCACGTAACCGTCATCAACGTCTTCAAATGTTTTCTGGTTAAATGTTCTTTGGCATCCTAACCATATATACTAATTAGTAATCGTCGTCTGATACGCCTTTTAGTAAAATGTTTCTCTTCATACTGTTTAAGTAAACATTTCAAGCTATATGTGTTTTACTATGGATAAATGTCGTTTTAAGTAAACAGTTCAAGCTTGATGCATTAGTTTTGCAATTGTACTTAAAGCATCGTGAAATGATTCAATGCAACATATTTCTCTCCAAACTTATTGGTTTATATCTCCTACAGATTGATTAGAAGTACGCACAAAATCCTGATGGAATGTGTTCAGCTGGTTCGATTGTCTATGATATGTCATATTTTGCCTTCAGATGGAATGTGTTCAGCTGGTTCGATTGTCTATGATATGTCATATTTTGCCTTCAGATGGAATGTGTTCAGCTGGTTCGATTGTCTATGATATGTCATATTTTGCCGTCAACACAATTCAGCATGATAACAACTGTATGCCTGTGGTACTATGTTAGTCTTAAGATCACAGTAAACAGCATGCGGGACGTATAATGGATGATGATATTTTTTAGAATTTTTCCAAATAAACCTTCGTCCGGCATTAAATCGATCTAGTTATCTACATTGTAACATATTTTATATGTGAAAATAACCATTTCATGTGTATTGAACAATTTATGTTTTTCAATAGACGTGCCTCTGTCAGGCTGTCGGTTTACTGTCAGGATACCAAAACTTTAAAGATAAATTGCATTTCAATATAATGGAGCTTTCCGTACTTTCAGTCATCAGGACACTCACATATACAAACAAGTTTCATTATTTTAATTAATTTAATTTAATTAATTAAGTTTAATTATCTCAGTTGTACATGCTGCGATGCTGTCTCTCCTATCCAATATTTACGATGTGAAATTACTGATAATTGCAGGATTTTAGAAGCAAAGAATATATCAAAGAAACATAGCAATTTGGGGGCAAACAGTAGAGTATATGATATCCTTTCCGTTACACACGTGTGCTTTTCTGGCTATTCTTAAAATATGGAATACCTAGGATGTTGCTACCTCAGAAATAGGATATATGGGATATAGGGCCTTACAAGCTAAAGCTCTCTGGCTTTGAGGAAATTAATAAATGTCATTTTTAAAATTATGAAATGAAAGAGACTCAAAGACAAAAGCATATTGTTTTTTAAAGAAACATGTGCATGTGCAACGAAACAAGAGAAAAAAATGTATCTGCAATCCCGTCGATAGATTCTGCATCGGATATGTCCCTACTCTCACAGCTTCGAATAAAAGATGAAGAAAGTATTTGTTTAAGTGGTATTCCTCAAAATAATTATGTTAATAAAAATTGTAAAATTCCTTGTTTTGCATGGGCTCCTAACAATTATCTATTCTCGCTTATAAGTTGAGCCCAACTGCAACACGCACAGACCCATATCGGCCGTCGCATAACTAATCGGCATATTTGGGTTTCTGCCGTTTGTTAAGAGTAAACAGTAGCAAGTACACCACAGACTTTTGTCGTCTGGTGCATTAAGTTCAAGAAATTGGACTTGTAAGCGAGTATCAGGGACCCTGGGTGGCCGAATCGTCTGAAGCCTTCCCTTTATAGATCACCGATATCTCACTTCAGCCAAGGGGATTCGAGTCTCAGGCTCGACCAACGTGTGTATGTGAGAAAGCTTGCCAGTAGCTTCCCGTTGATCGGTAATTTTTTCGGGTGTATCCTCCACCAAATGTACTGGCAGCAATGTCTTATACCCTTTCATGTGCTTAAAAATGGCGTTAAACCCACAACAACAGCAACAATAAGCGAGTAACACGGGGTACCAAACCTATCGTATTTTTCCGCATATATCCCGCAGAATAAGACATTTTCACGTATTTTCTATTACAAATTTGGGGGATGAAATGATGAAATGTGGTATTAAAAGTTTGGACGAATATTTTAAGCATGTATAAAATGTCAGTTATGACTCCCAGTCCCTATATATCATTTTGATACGTATCTGTCTTAATCCATTTTTCATTCATCTCTTTCCATACATGGATGCATACATCACTTTCAGCATGGTATCAACTATTTTAAAGCTGTACCTTCCCCATTGTCACAGTATGGGTTCATTTTTGGGTTATAATGATAACTCCAACAAACCAAGGAAGAGGTAAAGAACCTATTCATTCATGCCACGGTGATGCAAGCCTGTAATAAATAATGAGGAGGAATTTATATCTTGGAGGCAATCAATGGCGTCACTAGGGTTGGTGTCACCCAGTGCGGTAACTCATGGTGTCACCCCCATGAACCTCCTTCCTGCACAAAAATTCAAAAATTTTATAGACAGTCATGTGCAGTAACGCATGGTGTCACCCACTCACCCACCCCCGGACCTCCTTCCTGCACAAAAATTAAAAAATTGTATATACAGTCATGTGCGGTAACTCAAGGTGTCGCCCCATTCCAGCACAAAATTCATTGCCACTGGAGGCAATGATTATGAGTCAGAGACGACGAGCCAAACAATTTCAGTCACTCGAGACGGAACACGCTGTTTTATGATTACAGTAGTTCAATTAAATATCAACATATCAACAAAAACTTATTGCACCTGTTTAACTTTCTATATTTCCTTACCCCCCCCCCCCGGAGGGGGGCCCGAGTGGCCGAGTGATCTAAAGCGCTCACCGTTCCGGATCACTGCCATCTCACCTCTGTCTGCATGGGTTCGAGTCTCGGGCTCGGCTAACGTGGGTACGTGAGAAAGCCTGCCAGTAGTTTTCGTGGGTCGGTGGTTCTTTCCGGGTTTTCCAGGGTTCTTCCTCCACCAGTTATACTGGCCGCCATGTATAGTCTATCTTGTGCTGAAAAATGGCGTTAAACCCTACAACAACAACAACAACAACACATCTCTCTCTCTCATAAGTACAATTTACAATAATTATGATATACCATTTGCTATGATTCTAAGTAGTTATGCACGAAATTATTTCAAACAGCATAGGATTATTACCGGCAATGGTGAAAACAAAGTGAAAGTTTACTTGTAGTCCGTTTCCAGACTATACGGGAATGAAATTAATACATGTTATCTAGCGATACATGAAGAAAACAACGACTTGGTACATGCCTACTATCTTGGATATAATAATTCAATAAATGTTGAGTGAGAGTACAACACAGACAATGGCTGAAGACGAAATGCGTTGAAGAAAGTTTTGCACGCTTAAACTAAGGCGAAATCATAAGACAAACTGATCAAATAGGTTTATTATTATTCCTATTATGCTGAAAATTACCCATAGTTTCTAAAATGTAACCCAAAATTGATCAAGTCCAAAATATTTGAAGCCTATTTTGGACCCCATCAAAATGTGTTTGAGAGAGTACGTGCACACCTAAATGTGTATGAGAGTACGTGCACAAATGGGCATTGTATGCAAACCCTTGCCGTTAATGATGTTACGGGCGAGTAATCTCAAAGTAACAACTACGTGTTTAAGGGGACAATTCAGAAGATTCAGAAGTGAATGTACATGGTCAATTTTTTTTTACTCTTTAGGAACTACATTGCTTGTTCTGGTGTGATTTCATAAAAAAAAAAAAATATTTCTACCTTTCTATATTTTACCATAGTGTATTCAAGGTACTACCAGTAGATAACAATTCAATAGAAAGTTTCCGTTGTTCTCATTTGAAGACATATGGTAAAGAAACATTGTGTACTGACCAAAGTGGTATGATGAACCTTAAAAAGAGCATATTTATTGCTGTTAAGTCAAACCATGGTCTAGCAAATCGGTTATTTTACAAAGTACAATACAGAGATAGTAACTGTCTCATTCGTTAGCACATGACGCGCCACGAAAGTCCACACGTCGAACCATTTATCGAATGTCTGAAGTCTTTTGATATCCAGTTGCGGCAAAGATTATTTTTGGCCACAATTGTTCAGATATATCGCGCGGAGATCCCGTCTTTTGTATCTGACACTGGAGAAAGACCTTTTCAAGTTCAGTTATTATTTGAATAAATTGCTCAAAGAAAATAGTTTGTTACTCTTTGACTGGTGTTTTGTTCGCTTTCCATAAACAAAACCGTACATAAGGGATCGGCATTTTTCGGTATGACAAGTTAGTGAAAGAAACCAATGTCGTTATTTCACAATTGAGTGAGAAGCTTCTTCAGTAGGTATAAATAAATAAAGCTCATCCCCTCTGGGTCCAGATAACGAGACTAACAATTTTATTTTAAAAGGACAAGATAATTTTTAATGTCTTGCATAAAGTATTGCTGGATTTTCGAAATCTGATTAAAAAATAGCGAGACTGCAACGTTTATTACAGATTATATAAAATGACAACTATGCCATTTTGTTTAATATTACTTTTCAATGGAGGTCTTCCCTACTTTAAAGTAATATTTACTATGCAGCGCAAGTGAGTACTTCCACAAATTTTATTCCATACAGCTGCAAACTTATCATAATGATTTTGAAATTATAAAATTTTCCATATTGAACCGCATGTACGGATTAGCTGGGTTGATAAAGTGAACGGACCATGTCTGTAGAATCGAGTTTCAATCCCGTCGGAGTTCTAATCCTTTCATTTCTTGCTTATTTTTTTTCAAACTGTCACAATATCTTTTTAAAAATAAATCATCACTGGTATTTCGGTATGATGACTTTGTTATCTAAAGAAAATTATACAAGTAAGAGATAATACTGTAAACGGTAGAGCAACCAATCTGTCCGAACGTCCAAAGATACGTGTGCAACTTTACCGTTCGTTCATGCGACCAATTATGTCAAAGCTTGCAAGCAAGGACGTCCTAAAATCCTGCCTTATACTTCAAACTAAAATGAAAAGCGTATTTTTTTTTTCTTCTCATACCTATTTAAGACGTTTCTCTTAAAACCCAGATCCATTAAAAGATTTGTAAACGTGCACTGAGTTCAGATGATTGGTTTGCTATTTGTTTTCTTTGTCTGATTACACCTTGTAAGGAAGTGACAAGGATATCGTGTGCACTTGCACTACATTTGGCTTTACCAACCATCAAGAGAAGTAGGTGTGAATTTAATACTGATGCATGCTTCGCGCTAACATTTTTCATAGGTTTGAATACACCGTGACACGTGTACAGGACGAACAAGGTGCTGGGAATCACACAGGCTTATGAAAGCGTTATCACGTCTGCCTAGCGCTATGCTACTCCCCTCTGTCCCTACCCTCCATTTTTACATGACACAGGTGTTTAACAAAATGTTTTTATTAGTTTTAATAGAGTAAACCACAAAACCAGGTAATGCCATCTCGCAAGCTTTCCCAATAGAACGGAGGAGCCTAAATGTATTCGTTCCGATATATTATAAGTGGTAAGTTTAAAACAATAAGTTATATCTACATACTTTCTTATAATTAACTTCGCACGACATAAAACAAAAGGTGTAACGACTTTCACATGCTTCTTTCTTAGCGTGGATAGATTTGCAACAACTTATCTGTCACAACTCATATGTAACATATGCCACACATTATTTCTAACCCATCTGGCCGGTTTCCAAAACTCGGCACTTACATGCATAATTAAATGTTTCAACAAACATAATTATCAATTTATTCCTGGCAAATATTCATCGACAAATTCAGTGAGATGCGCTGGCAGATCTGGGTCTGTGCAGTTTGCAGTTAGAATGGTCTTATAAGCAATACATACGATACGTAAAACTAGGCCAAATGTTCAACGTAATATTATCTTACATCGAAGTGCGTATTTGGAATCATGCCATTGATACACATATTATAACCTTTTGGCCTTCAGTATTTCAATCGTTCTCTATTTGAAACAAAGTAAATATCAGGGTTGATAAAATCGCATTATTTCAGTGTAAACGTGACATATCTGGTTAATTCCTGTATTGTAACATTAAATCAAAGTACTAGCTTAGGTCGTAGCACTGAACATATTTTCTGACACCAAGTTTTCCTTCTGAAATTGCAAGATCAAGATATATTTGTTTTAACTGCTGATGTATTTGCTTTCATCAGTTCATCTTCCTTAACCTCCGATAAATAATTACTATCTCTTCCTCATCTTCGTATATCAGTCTATATTTACTGACTCTTCATAGCGTTATTACCACTACCATTACCACTACTATTACCACTACTATTAACACTACTACTGCCATTCCTTTTCTTCCTCTTCGTCTTTTTTCTCCTTCTACTATCCTCGAATTACAACAACCAATAGTTCTTCTATTACTACTACTTCTACTGTAGATGCTGCTAATTCTACTACCATTACGAAAACTACAACTACTAGAATTATTTGCTGTCTTTATCACCACACCCAGTAATGGCCTTAGCAAACGCGGGGCCCGATTTGAATCATTTTGGCTGGTCCCCTGGATTTACGAGCGGGCCCCCACCCCACCCCATCCCCTGTGAGCACGGCATTTGGAAATAAACTTTTTAACAAGTTTTATATGATATTGAACTTAAAATTTTCTTCCATCGCTTGAAAATTACTTTCTCTCTATAGATATATTTTTAAAAATTACTAACGCGCGCGGCCCCTGTGAGTGCGGGGTCCGACTAGGCCATATCGGTCCAATCGGCCAAAGGCCGGCCCTGACCACACTTCTTCATCCATTATCTCCACACCCTGAACCAAGATATCTACTAATGAAAATCTACAATAACAAGACGACAATATGTGTCAATAGTGCCAAAAGTAAAAGAATATTTTCGTTTATATTCACGCAATCATTTGAACAAATATGCTTCTTACGAAATCCTTGTGGTCCCTACTCCCCTTGATGCAAAGGGTGCTAGTTAATCTGACGAGAACTTATGCACACACGTGGCAAGCTCATCTAATTTGCCTAAGATGGCAAAGCTTTTGACACTTGCATTTTTTGACATAATCAAGAAGTGGTTTGCTTAGATATGGTTTAGGAAAAATGACTGAATTCATGTCATGTATAATTTGGCATTCCATTTAGTAATAGCAACACAAATAAAAAAGACAAACATTGGTTATAAAATGTCTTAAGTCTCAAGCCTGTACAAGAGGAGTTTTGGTACGAAGTGTTTATAAAAAAAAGCAAATACATAGATAATTGTTTGTAAAACAAGCAGCCAAATGTGCATCACTCCAAGAAAAGGTATTTTCCTATCTCGTAAAAAGTCTTAGAGAACTTGCAACAACATTTAGATGGTACACGGTTGTATATCGACCCAGTAATTCTCATCTTGATTTCTGTCGTAGGAATCCACTGTGATAGTTCACTTAGATGAGGATTAATTACTGGTTCGATATTCGGGTATATCTGCTCCGCACGAATGCCTATGCCAGCAATTGTGTAGCGTCATTGTTGGGTAATGGTAGTCTAAATGGTATTGGGTTGGTTCATTGGTTATGTATACATAGTCGAAATGGTATTGGACTGGTGAGAGCAGGCAAGAAGATGGGTGCCGTAAACCGCAGACCCGGGTTCGTACAGTGCAAATTAAAAATTTCTAACCTGTATAATAATATTATTTATTGGTATTTAAAATTATGTTAATATTATCAAGACTGCTCCTTTCTGATCCAGGGATAGCACTTTCCATTCCGTCATGATGTATACGTGTTCTCTCTTTGTTTCTTTCTGTCCGTCTCTGTTTCTGTGTCTCTCTCGAAATATATATATATATATATATATATATATATATATATATATATATATATATATATATATATATATATATATATGTGTGTGTGTGTGTGTGTGTGTGTGTGTGTGTGTGTGTGTGTGTGTGACGCAGAAAGGTGGAAAAAAGAAAATAATTTCAAAAGTCATAGATTCGAACCACTCTAACCACCTTTCCATGCATTGCTTAATATGTCCAATTATATGTGTACAAAGTTGGAAATTATTCCAATTTATAACGCTCTGTTCCCTCGTGGGTCGCAACTTTGCTGTTGTTTACCCAATTATCTCGACTATGAACGTCAACACTATCGAAACTACAACATCCATCACTCAACCATTTGACTTTTATTTATACCACTATGAATGCAATAACATTAATACAGTTCGTCCAGACCATCATATAAGACTGGACCTGAGCTTTTCTCTGTCACGCATCATTTAGGCTATCGAACATTCGAGTCACAGACGTTGACGACAAAGTTGACATTGACAAATGCTAAATTAAATGAAACCATACAGCCACTTAATTAGTTCTGAGTTCGTCTGGCTATCAAACTCACTTATATCGGAATCAATATAAAACTTGGGAAAATCAGTTATATTAATAATGTATGAAACGATTTTCAGTAAAATCCAAGCACTGCACTAACTTCGGAACATATCAGTAATTCAAGCTATAGCTACTTTAGGGATAAATACAGAGTAAATGAGTTTTCAAATAAGATACTGTATCCTTCTGATTGGTCCCTCGATTATGACGTATAAAGCAGAGAAATCAACAGTTTTATTATTAATGTTTAACTTCTTATTATTCTGCCTCCAAACCCTTTAATTAGAAATAAATGCACAGTTTTATCAAGCGGGTATGAGCTAAATCTTTTACACCTGTTTTTGCTAAATTGAAACGAACGTCAAAACAATCCCATCTTATAATCCAAAAACCATCATCATTAATATGGATTAGTCACGTAAATTCTCTGGTACACGGCCTAAATTGGCGAGCCAATGTCATATACCGGTAACTAGTAAATCTGTGTCTACCAGTTGGTTAGTTAGTAACGTCATTAGCAAACCAGTGATGCCATTCCCATTAGAAGCTATTTAAGAAACTTCCTCCTGAACTGCTGTGATTGATTTCGTAGCATCACATTTGCGTAGTGCACCAACCGAAAAAGTACGGAGATCTCGCAACATGTTAGTAACGTCATTAGCAATCCAGTGATGCCATTCCCATAAGAAGCTATATAAGAAACTTCCTCCTGAACTGCTGTGATTGATTGGTAGCATCACATTTGCGTAGTGCACCAACCGAAAGAGTACGGAGATCTCGCAACATGTAATTTACTATTATTGTAACAGTTTTGTTTAATATGAACGCATAATCAATCACTTTTACATTATTGTAACGCACATGAGAAGATAGTTATTGGAAATGCGGGATGTCCGATTCTTTATTAAATAAATCTCATAATAGTTTTGAGAATTAGATCGGATTGTTATATTTGTCAAAAGTGACATTACAATGGACATACTCACAGATATATATTTTACCTGGACAGGCATGGAATTACCTTGCAAATTTTCTTATAATGTAGTCAAAATTCGGTTTTCTCTAGAGAAATTTCAGTGTAATATCCCAAATATAATTACTAAAAAGTAGCAAATTATTAATATAAATATGATTTTGAAACTTTTTTTTTTTTTTCATCATTATCAATCTACTATACCAAGCTGCATTTTATGTAATTGCGGGAATATATTAGGCAATCGCTTACCATATATAAGTACTCGACTCATCGATAAAGTGAATCGAACTTGTCCAGTCCAATTTTGGAATACCTTTATAATAACACCGTGCTTTTATAAAACTGACAAAACAAAACATTTCATTCAAATAGGGTATATGTTTGCTGAGGTACAGGAAACACGTTCGTTATGCTGTACCTAAATCAGACATTAAATTTCCTTATGAACACTTCGAACAGCATTCGAGTTAGGGCCTATATAAAAGGAAGAGTCGCATAATAAGATCAAGACAATAAAATAATATTATGCTATAAAAGACGAAATGAAACAAATACATTCGAACCGCTACTCCTTCCAAACACCGGCGTCACTGTTACCCTCCTTACTATGGCCGCTAGAAAATATCTGTACAAAATGAGTCATTCCTGTAGGTGCTTAGTATAACCCTAGTTCTTCGCACTACTTTTGTGTCATTAACCCTTGTCCATAGAAAGGCAAATCGATAACATTATCTCAGTCCTATATATCCTTCCGTATCATAACTAAATATCAGCTGACAAACAAACAAGAGGTTGCATTACAGACGTAATGAATAACTACAATTGTTATCTAAATTTTGCAGTTAACCGAAACAGACGAAGTTGTTTCGGAGGTAACAAATGCAAAATTTGGTTGATTGCTAAATGCTAGGAAAATTTCATTTTGCGTTGACCCTGCACTACTTGTTTTCGCGTATGAATACCATTCACTGCATTTATTTTCGATTTCAATGCTATATATTCCAATGACGGAAGGCACTTTATTTGATCCCTATTAACAGTGGTGTAGCTTTCAGACGTTCGTTTAAAAACATTTAACATATATATGTATTGGTTGATTTCTATTACCACCTTTAAAAGTAAGGCTGCAATGAACAATGACATACGGGTTCAAATCTTACTTTTGCCGACTTTAGGTGAAAATTACATTTTTACTATGGCATCTTTACAGTCGCAAAGTTTACACTATGACATCTTTACAGTTGCAAAGTTTACATTACGGGTAATCGCTGAGACTTGGGGTTTTCATTGTTGTGGCCACACAGAAACACACTCTTCATTATGTGAAAATCGTGGAATATCATAATGTCTGATAATACAGACTTTGGCCCAAAAACGAAATCAAACTGTACGAAAGTCAACAAAGATGGATTTTAAGGACAGTATGTTCCTGTTTCCTAACTGAAATGGCGCCAAAACTGAAGTTCACAAGCAAACGGTTTCAATGATGATACCTTGCGCGATAATTCGACGCACATCAAAACTATTGTAACAGTAAAACAAAAAAGTAAAGCATGAAACGTAAGAAACAACCATTAGGTCCTATATTGATTTAAGAAAAACGCCGACTGCACGCAATTGCAAACGTAAAAAGATCTGAAAAAGCCTCTGTAAGAAAGCCATTTTTGTGAAGGACTGAAAACATCGATTCAAGTTTCAAATGTTCGACATATACAATACAGCAATTTGCGAAAATCATCTGTAGGCTTATTAAAAAATTCAGTGAACATATTGTCCGTTTTTACCTAAGATCTGCCTTACAACGTAGGCCCGTAGGAGCCCATCGGATACATCCTGAGGCTTATAACACATTGCGTGTAGGCGCACTCGTATTATTTATTATCTTCATGTATGCCATAAACATGACGGTTCTAGTTTGTCTCGACCTGGCTGAACCATCGTCTCCAGAAAACGAGCACCCGAGACCTTAAGCACCAGTATTTGAAACATTGTGTCTGAGAGTACTATCTATTCTGGAGCTCTTTGTTTAATTACGATTTTTTTTACAAATAATTTTGCGATCTCTTGACATCCACGGTTTATACAAAATGACCTTAATATACAGACAAAAGTCTAAACATGACTTAGGTCTGGTAAAAATAAAAAGTTGCAATATGGTGTAGAGTTGCGATATCTTTGAAACAAGCATAAACAGGGGCAATGAGTAGAATGATAAATTTTCTTGTGATATAAAATACAAATTATAATTTTAAAACGGAAATGTAATGAGTCATATATTTATGAAAATTAAGTTCCTATTTATCGTGAAAAGAGCGTTTTAGTTTTGTACAAGAAATGTTTCGGATCATGAAATATCGAAATGGAATTACAGTGTGGCTGGTTTGTCAGACTGAAACAAGATATTTCTATATTATTATTTCTCCATGGATTTTACCTTCCAGTAGACACTATTTATGAATGAACCAGACAATTCTACACATGTATATTTCTTTCAAATAATAGTGATAGTTGTTCGATTTTGAATTCGTGCAATTCTCTGCCGTACGATATGTAATATGCCAATGAGATATGTAATATACCAATGAGAAATCGTCCTCCAATGAGGTGTCACATTGTCTTTTTCACAGAAGGTTTATTACACTAAATCAAACGAAACATTGAGATAAAGTTTCAAGCTGCATTCCCTCGCAAAAACATTGCAAACTCAGATAATGGTATGACAATCGTCTGTAAGTCAATCGTTCGATGGTATGACATTCGTCTGTAAGACAATCATTTGATGGGATGACAATCGTTTAATGGTATGACAATTGTTTGATGGTATGAGAATCGTCTGTAAGACAAACGTTAAATAGTATGACAATTCTTTGATGGTATGACAATCGTTTGATGGCATGACAATCGCCTGTAAGACAATCGTTTGATGGTATGGCAATCGTTTGTAAGAAAATCGTTTGATGGTATGACAATCGTTTGTAAGACAATCGTTTCATGGTATGACAATCGTTTGTAAGATAATCGTTTGATGGTGTGACAACAGTTTGTAAAACAATCTTTTGATGGTAGGACAATCGTCTGTAAGACAATCGTTTGATGATATGACAATTGTTTGTGAGACAATCGTTTGATGGTATGACACTCGTCTGTAAGACAATCGTTTTATTGCATTGCAATCGTTTGTATGACAATCGTTTCATATAATTATGAACTGCAAAGAACGCGATCTTCACATCTATTCAAAACTGGCTTTCGCAGAGAACTCCACTTTAATCCTTATACTAAAATGACACTCAAGAGCGCATCCAAATGGAAAGGTGTTGCTCTGATCTTGCATAAGAATGAACTGCGTTGCTTGTTTGATTAGATATTTCTTCTCCTTTGTCAATGCCATATATTTCAGTTGAATCAAACAGAGACATAAATGGTGTGCAACATGTCTGTTATATTCCAAACCTTCGTGCAAATCGATTGTTTACGATTCGTACATTGGCTTTTACAAGGATAGTTCGAGATACATCATAATGGCTAAGTATACAGTCATTATATAGCGAATATGTAGCACGGTACAGTCCTCTTTTTGTTAAAAGCACATTAGTGGAAAAGAGAAACATAATCACCTTTCAACTTCGGCAAAGGCAACTACGTCTTCAACAGTTCTGTGAAGGTTTTTTTTGGGGGGGGGTGGGGTGGTTGTGCTTATAGTGCCTACTTTCTAAATTTTTAATATTGATACTTTTGAATAAATCATTATGAAGCAAGATAACTGATTCTGCGACACACAGACCCTTCTGAGTTTGTGGTCAAGGTTACAGTCTTAAAAGACTTCCGGTAATGTTTGTGCTAAAGGTTTTCGTTTGCTTTCTGTGTTTACCTGCTTTAAGTTGAATCCAACTGTAAACAACATAGACTCTGATCTGTCCTAGCATAATGCGCTGAAAGACCAAAATATATGTTGATTATTCTACTGATTACTCCTAACAAACTTGATGGACCCAGATCTGCTGGCGCATTATGCACCGGCAGATCTGGGTCTATGCATTTTGCAGCACGACTCGACTTTTAAGCGAATAAATACGATAAATTTCCCTAATCCCGTTCATTAATTATGTTTATACGAGGCATGTCCTGTTATGAAGTAAAGACAATGTATTCACTACAGGGTGAACGTCATCACAGTCATTGAAAATCTGCTTTTTTGTATAAATTTCATAGATTATGTCAATACATGGTATGACCTATAAAGCGATAATTTGGTATGAATATATAAAGCGATAATTTGGTATGACTATAAAGCGATAATGTTGTGGGGCCCCGAGTGGCCGAGTGGCCGAGTGGTCTAAAGCGCTCTCCGTTACGGATCACTGCCATCTCACCTCTGTCTGCGTGGGTTCGAGTCTAGGATTCGGCGAATGTGGATATGTGAGAAGGCTTGCCAGTAGCTTCTCGTGGGTCGGTGGTTCTTTCCGGGGATTTCCCGGTTTCTTCCTCCACCGTTAATACTGGCCGCCATGTATAGCCTATCGTGTGCTGAAAAATGGCGTTAAGCCCCACAACAATAACAACAACGATAATGTTGCGACATACACTATTGAGTGTACAAAACTATTTGAGTAAAAGCTACTTAATTTTTGATAAACTCCTGCTTGGACAACATAGACAGCTCTGGGGATTAATTAAACCAATAATTAACACTAGTAGCAGACAGATTAATAAATTACAAAATTGATTCATGATTACAGATCATATTATCTGTCCGCCATAAAGTCCTAAGTTACGATTATTATTCATCATGGTCATAGTTCTGAGTGTCTGCAAATCGTTCCGTCTTTGCGTCTACAATCGTGTCTGTGTTTGTGTCTACATTCGTGTTTGTGTTTGTGCCAAACATTCGTGTCTTTTCTTGTGTCTACAATCGTGTCGGTGTTTGTGTCTACATTCGTGAATGTGTTTGTATCTCTATTCGCGTCACTCTCTCCGCGTTTGTCTATCTAAATGCAGAGTAAAGCACCACGAGGGCAATGGTGAATTCCATTTGATGAGACAATGAAAGCCCTTGTTTAGTTACATATTTAGCGTCAAAACGTTTTTCATTTACCTTTCTGTGTGTAATTTCTTCAACCTACATGCACTTTGCGGACGATGTTTTGACCGCTTCTGTCATTTGTTTCTAAAACACATAAGTGAAGTCCGCGTATGTTCGTAGCGAAAGACAAATAAACACTTAAATAAAGTACAGTAATAAAAAAACACAAGATCCAAGACGAATTATATTGTAATCAAACTGTTCATAATTTATAATTGATATTTATTTGTCCACCATATCATTTATTTAGCAATCTTAGGGCATGAGGTGACTTACAATGCAATAATGGGTTCAGTAGAAACATTCAAATGCAGCACGTTGTTTCTGACGCGATACATCAGGCTTACCAAAAGAAGGAAGGGCGTGTGCCTTTGCCACGTCAGACGTTATAATTACGATAATGTGAATGAAATAACAAAAGCTTAATTACATGAAATCTACGTTTTCCGCACCATTCCTGCCTTTCTTTACTCTAAGCTGTACCGATAAAGTCAGCCCTGTATCCTCCATCTCGTGTAGTAGTTTCAAAATATTACCAGGTTTAAAGGCATGAACCAGTTTTTAAGGACTTTGTTCAATTTCAAGCATGTATCCTCGCAACAAATGATCAATTCAACATAATGATTTTACTTTTAAAGTATCCATCCACCGATGGTCCAAATATAGTAGCATTCATCCACTGGCAGTAGCTTAGCAACCGCCCAAGCAACCACCGCAACCTTTGGGGGCAAGGTGGGCTGGGAATGTTCAGTGATAGCCCCATATTTCCATCCAACAACTTTTGTTTCCTTGGAAACGGTCTCTAGCAGTAAAGTTTTGTGGGGTGGGAGCAGAATGTCTTGATGCACCACTACCCACTGGTGGTCCAGATACACTAGTATCCACCCAACGGTAGTCAAGATATGCTAGCATCCACCCAATGACAGTTCAGCTGTGCTTCATAGCTGACTCTTTGTTACACGTCTTGTTGCTGAGCACTCGGGAGAAAAAGATCATATCGAAGTATGTTCACACAACCTATTCCAGGTAGCATAAAAAGCCAGTCACACCAAGAAAAATCGATAAATTATAGTGTTCATAACGATAAATGCATGAATCCAGTTTTATCCTATAAGAGGCTATCATCTCTTTTGGTTATTTATGCCTCATTAATCATAACGAGTGCTAACTATTTTGACATCGATCTTTAATCCGTTTTACTTTTATAGCAAAAAAGGTTATTTTGTACATAAAACTCAGGGACGGCCTTAGGTCAGTTGGACTCACTCTCTCTCTCTCTCTCTCTCTCTCTCTCTCTCTATATATATATATATATATATATATAT
>JAECUM010094478.1:0-29860 GCA_016617855.1 Megalonaias nervosa | reverse complement strand
AGATAGGAACGCTAGATATGTTTGCCATAAACATCATGGAATGATGACGAAGGTCGTATATATCACTGAATTTTTTCTGAATATATGTCAGAATCATAGAATCACTCGATTACATTCTATGTTTTAAGACATATAGCAAACTGTCTGTGAAAGAGTGGATAACGGAATCAGACATTTATCTTTATAGCTACCTTTTTCATTCTTTCAATTAATCATGCAATTGAAAGTTAATTAATCAATATATTTGTGTAAATAATGAAATATCAATTTACTTGCCTTTCACACATTTATGCAATCTAGTAATGTATGTATGTATGGATGGATGGATGTATGTGTTTATCTATGTGTGTGTGTGTGTGTGTGTGTGTGTGTGTGCGTGCGTGTGTGTGTGTGAGTGTGTGTGTGTGTGTGTGTGTGTGTGTGTGTGGAAACCATTCATAATGAAATATTGTAACGTGTCAAGGGTCAAGGCCAAATAAAATGGAAAAGATGGTCAGCTCACACCTTTTTCAGTTACTAGATATCTCCAGTGTATTGTAGTGTCAAGAAATGGTGTGTTCACCACAAAGGTTCTTATTTAGATCATAATAGCACAAAACAAAGCAAATATAAATAGTCAACACAATTTATTACATTACTTCCAGGCTTGTATGTGTTTTCTCACAACATTATGTGCTCAAAATGGTGAAATCTAATATTTGCAAACAGAACAGATGTTTGATAAAGCATGTGGAAATGACAACAATAGTATCAGTGGTAAATTGCATGTGACAATCAGCATAAATGTTCAGTTGATCGTAATTCGCATAATCTCTAATTCAAATAATCCCATTTCCCAAACTAATCTTGCACAGAAAAATAAGTTAATAGTTCTCAAAATTTATTCATATGACGTACCTAAGTGGTAACGATTTTG
Source organism: Megalonaias nervosa (assembly GCA_016617855.1). NCBI lineage: Eukaryota > Metazoa > Mollusca > Bivalvia > Unionida > Unionidae > Megalonaias > Megalonaias nervosa. The sequence continues at coordinate 28,944 of JAECUM010094478.1, read as the reverse complement.
TGAATCCAATCAAGGTTCGGAAATCGACCCTGGTTTGTGTTTTAGAGTCCAATGGTAAATATGATAGAGGCACAGTCTGGAACCGGATGTTAATAGTGTGTCGCTTTTGTTTGCTGAGGTTTCACTGGACAGTTTATCTGATGAATTTTCATCCGACAATGACCTATTGCAGAAAAATGAGAAGAATTTTACACTGAAGATACAAATAAAAACAAACTAATGATTTTTGTAGAAAGCATGCATGTGAGATTTCGACTGCGGCAATCAGGTAAATTTCTTACATAACTGGTGGCTTTTATACTGAACCAACACTGCCACCATCCCCTCTTTTTACATTCATTTTTGACAGCAAAGAGCTATTTTGACTATTTTCCTGTGACAAGGCGGCTAAAAGAATCAGTATGTGCCTTATGCATGAATAAAGTTCACTAGTACTATAACAAATTAGCATACTATTCATCACCCCTTAACCATCTCGAATTTTAGATATTTACCTCTGTAGCAGACATACATAAATACGTAAGCCAAGTCGGCTGTTCATTTGCAGCCCAAGTTACGCATTTGATCTCCAGTGCTAGTCTAACTGTGAAAGGCAGTCATCAAACAAGCCAACCCATTTTCAAGCTTAACTCAAAGTAAATCTAAACCACATTACAGATTTAGCTTCTGTGTGAATTTATAAATGCTAGGCTTATGATAATTAGGTTCATGCCTTCTACCTTAAAAATTAGGGAGGTGTCAAAATACGAAACTATCCAGTGAGACCTGAGACATAGTTTGTAGTTTTGAGCGACACAGTCTGGAACTGGATGTCAACAGTGTGTCGCGTGGGTTAAACGACCATGTGTATCGTTTTGTTGCATCAAAGTGTTTCGTTGTGTCAGGTATATTATTTTGACATCTAAATCACACAACCACTACAAAATGGATGGAAAACAAAGTGTGTCGTTGTGTCGGGAATATTATTTCGACATCTAAATGACACAACTACTACAAAATGGATGGAAATTTGTGATTTCAAAATGGTGCATGTAACTGAGTAGGAAATTCGATAATGCAATCGGAATACTAAATTTCCAATAGATAGCAGACGGCTGTGTTGATGACGACAGTGACAACTTCGTCAGCTAACTCTTTTTCTGGGAACTTTCATCTGATATAAGGAGGAAATAAACGTTGAAACAACTTCAGAGAAACAGTATAGTCATTATGAGTGCTAAATTTAATGTGTCGGTAGTAACCAGTCTGCCTTGCTATTAATGCGTGACAGCATTAGTTGCGATAACAAGATAAAGACTTTTGTTTTGCTTAGTCTTGAGACCTTGACTGGAGTCCAGCAAATCCAAAGCTGCCAGAACGATGGATCTCACCCCAATTTAAAGATTTTGGGAACACACTCGGGAAATTCATGGCAATGTTTTAACGAATATTACTAAATATGGAAGTGGAAAGCCTAGCACCCTATACACACAGTGGTAAAAATGGAACCCGATTTCAAACGACAACAATAGCAATTATTTCACAATAAATTATACAAAGATTCAACATTGATGATGAACAGTTTCATCACACTGGTGACAAAAAATTACGAACTTACATGAGCATTACCTTAATCCTAGAGAAAAATGGATACAATTGCCTATTTTTCTCTCAGAATAGAAGGTAAGTGAAAACAGTTTACAATCCTATCATGTATACACTGGGCTTCAAAAATCTTTCCCAAATGATGAACAAATCATTTTTATATGATTTACATATTGCATAAAATTACATTTGTTGTATACAAGAGTCATATATCAAAAACTGTTGCTATATTTACTATTATTTGCATTGGAAACAGGTACAACTTTCCAACATGATGGGAACGTAAATAATAAAGGGAGATTATAACTTATCTCCAACCATAATAGTAAGTGCAAATGCACTTTTTAAGAATATAAGTTGATAGGCAGTCAGGATTGTTTCAATATGTCGAAAATTGGACCGTAGTAAATATGTCTCAGATGAAACAGGCAAATGTTTAGGAACCTTTTCAAGCCCCTTCCTCATGCTACGGAAGTGAGCAGTGTGATCATAAAAAGGGCTGCTCAGTCAACCAGGGGGCTGCCGATTCCTGCTGATGCCTCTTTACAGTCGAAATCGACGCTGTGCTTAGAACCGACTGTGGGCAAGTCTGCAGCTACAGTTCCCAGCATATCCACACCTGTTGTTTTACTGTTGGCCGATCGACATACGACTTTAAAGTATCTGGTGGAGAGAAGGGAATAATGTTGTTGGTTTGAGTCTCTCTCTCTCTCTCTCTCTCTCTCTCTCTCTCTCTCTCTCTCTCTCTCTCTCTCTCTCTCTCTCTCTCATCCAGGCATTTCTGGATTCAGTGGCACGACAATGTCTAGACATCTGGAGACAAGTCTGGACGCAGTGGCACGACAATGTCTAGACATTTGGAGACAAGTCTGGACGCAGTGGATGGTCATCAGTTCCTACTTCATCTGATCTGATTCCTTGCTTTGTCCACACAACGCTTAGAATCTGTCTTCACAGCCGAGTAATGAGCATATTTGCTCGGTCGCCTGAAAGGACTTTCCAGGGGATACCAGGTGTAGCTTTCCACTCTTGTGTCAACAGTCACAGGTAGTACCTTCTGCTGTTACGTAAGGTAAGAGACGTAGCCTGGCTGACAAAAAAGGTATATAAAAAAAAATAATTACACGCACTGTAAAATATTTAATTGCTTTATGTAAGCATTTTTCATTTCCTTAAGCCGTTGAAAACCTCTGAGGCTGCCCGTTTTCTGCCTTTCTCGTTTTTTCTTCATATTTATGTTGCATATGAGTAGAGGGTAAATGACATAACTGTGGCACTAGATAAATTAAACATAGCACGCATGATGGTTCCTGTAGGCGATGGAGAGCATTGATAGCCACTTCTGCTGTACGTCTGCATGAAAAGAAAACTGCCCTCTAATTACTAGGTCAAAATGATATTTCAGAACTTCGCCAGTCGATAAATTTAAAAATGTCTTTGTGGAGTGGGATTTCACCCACATACAATATATAAGAATGAAAAATGAACAGCAAAACATTATTGATTCATCACAATGCCGGTTCTCTAATTATAGATTATTATGTACATCAAACCTATGTGTGCAGGGACCACTAGCGCAACAACTAATTTTATACTGATACTTTACTACTGCAATTTCTTTATTTTTCTGCTTGTCTAGTTTCTTCTAGAATAAGTAGTTGGTTTGACTGTGACCAAAACTTAGATATGCAGACGATATATTATATATCACAATGACAGAATCGTCTTGTACATCCATCTACTAGAACAAAACCAGACTTACAGTATTTTCACAACAACAGAAGACATCATAGATCACACTGACAAATTACATCGTATGTTTTGCATATATCTGTACTGCAGGAAAAAACAGACAGCGGATGATATATCACAATGAGAAAATAGACCTATCACTGTTTTCTCCATCGTTCTACTGCAACGCAGATAGCAGGCCCGGCCCTAGGATGTGCGGGGCCCAAGGCAGCAAACAATGAGCGCGGGGTCCCAAGCAAAAAAGAAATTGCATTGCGGAGAAGCGCAGGGCCCAAGGCTGTTGCCTCGTTCGCCTTGCTCTAGGGCCGGGCCTGACAGACAGGCATATAGACAGCCAACACCAGTCTTTAACAGGTCTACAATTTAAGTGTTCCTAACGGACTTCATTAGTTCAGTTGGTATGAATCCTGTATTTCAGATCCCGAAAGTGATATTTTTTGTCTTGGTTCCGTCGACAGATTTCGCTTTATACATTGAGTGTCACGTCAGTATCTAAAGTTGGTCTCATAAAGGGCAGATCAAACTGTACCTCCACGTTTGAAATAATGATAGCCAAATACATACCACAAACTAAATCGTACTGAAGATGTAGATACAACGTGACACATGCTATAGTGTACGACAATTAAAAAGGAAAAGTGGTGCGTCAAACAAAGTTATTTGCATGGCTAACGAACTATAAAGCGCAATACAGAATAACGTTAACAAACAAAAAGCAAACGAAAATATCGGAGCGTAGAACAAGTTCCGCCGTAGGAATCGTGGCCTCGTTTTGAAGATGATTGGTTTGTTCTTATATAATTTACTACCACCAGGGGCAGTGATTTTAAGTACTGAGGTCGACATTTTGTTAAAATGTATGGCATTTTTCAAACGTGAAATTACGAATAATTGATAATTTTCATGGATTTTAAATTGTCTCGTCTAGGAAATCTACATTCCAGATTGTCCTTACAGGATACATTTCACACAGCAATATCCAGATAAAAACTGGGACAAAACCGCTATTGTCTTGCTTGCCATCAGATCATCACCGCACCTTACCAAAACTGTGAAAACATCAAGTCATTCCTTGGCTAAAAGCACCATGTGCTAAAATACATTACAAATTTGCTGCAAAACATTACAAACTGCAGTTGTTATTCATCCGATTGAGGACAAATGGTTTCCAACTATGCGTTCTAAGTGATATTTGATATGCTCTTTATTTGCAACATTTAAAATACGCAAAATTGTGCAAAGCGAGGAAACCTGAAACATTTCGGGAATGTAATAATTGTTGTTTTAAGCGCATTTATAAAATCATATTATTTGATTTATAAATAGCATTCTCTCTTGATTTCTCCTCTTACATGGACTTATAAGGAAATACAAAAACTCATATATTAATAAGATACTCATGGGTAACTGAAATGTTCAGTCTCATTCACTCTGATACGTAGCAGAAATAATGGCTGGAAGAACTTTTGCTTTGTCGTTTTTCTGAACAAGTTATATTTTGTCATTACGGCGGGACTCTTGTGTTTTTGTTTTCTATGTATGATTTGCAAAAAAAAAAAATATTTTTTATATCTGACTCAAACAGATCAACCCAATCACAGTAATTAGAACAAATTTATTTAGTAATTCCATAACTATTTCCAGACTCCAAATTGGCTACAGGAGAACAAAAAGTATGATTCAGAAGCTTAACAGAAGTTGTCACTATGTGATAATTTAGTATATCGCATGAGAGACTTGTTGAAATATAGTGAAACGTGTGTCGCCCAATTGAAGCGCACAGATTTCTGGGCTCCAAATGGAATATAGACTTAAAATCGTCGTAGTTCTCTTGCAGCCTGAACCGAACATGTGATTAGTGTTTTAAGGTGAAAAATGAATGTATTAGATGAATAAATTAGTAAGATTTAGAAACGTGATGTCTTAGTGTCAAATAGATGATACAAGCTATCTCTTATCAGGATGAGGACGTTAGATCTTGCTCGTTATATTATATGTAGAGGAACAATGCGTATGTATGTATGTATGTATGTATGTATGTATGTATGTATGTATGCATGTATGTACATGGGCGCCCGCAGCATGGGTCAAAAAGGGGGCAAGTGACCCCCCTGGAAATCATACTGCAAATATATATAAATAAATTCCGACAAGTTTAATCATGCAAATGAAGCTGAAAATATGTCACAAGATTCTGTTCAAAACGCTTAATAAATATTAGCTTTAGTTTCAGACTGCTTCTTATACTAACTCTCCCGGCCGTGACTGACTGACCCTCCCCGAAAATCCTGACCCCCCTGCACAAAGTCCTGACCCCCCCCCTGCAAAAAATCCTGCGGGCGCCCATGTGTATGTATGTATGTATGTATGTATGTATGTATGTATGTACGGATAGATGGATACATGCATTCATGAATTTATAGATGGATATATGGATGGCCTTGATACATGGATGGACTGGATGCATGAATATATGTATACACTATGCATGCATGCTTGGCGATAGGTAGTTAAGTTGGAAGATAATCTGGTATATGTGAAGGCAGATAGCCTAGGAAAATATATTATCGACGCTCTTCGAACTGAACTAGAGCGGCTGAATGTCATTTAATACATTGTCTATGGTCTTGTCAACGGAGTGACTGTTCATAAAGCCAAATGGTTCAAACGGTTCTTTTTCTAGCATCTTGCATCATCTGACTTTAAGCGCATGTGATATTTTAATCATTTTACTGGCATTATTCACCATACTTTTAAAACTTAGACCCTGCCACCCCTTTCCACCCCCAAATAAAGAGACAATTAAACAAACCAAGAAATGAGTAAAGGGAAACCAAAAGATGCAGATTCGACTTGTTGTGGCTAATTAAAGAGAGAGAAAGAAAAAGTAAGAATAAGTGAAGAGAATGAGAAACATACGGAGATAGACTTTTTTGAGAAAAGCACAGGGCAGCTCAAGTAGGCAGTCGATAGTAAAATCTTTGCAACATTGTCTGATAAGGTAAACGCTATCAAGGAACAACTAGGCCTGTCTGAAATCAGCATTCAATGGATTAGTTTTAATTTTATTGACGGAATGTATTCAACTCATTATTACACCGCCGAGCTTAGATACTGTTTGTACATCGATGGAATATCAATGGAAAGATCAAATTAAGTCATGGTCATCATCAACTGATTGAAATTATAAGCAGGTGGTAATTCCGATCAGTAAGTTAAGTTCTACAATTTGATTTTTATCTTACATCACACCGAATAGAGAAGGGACATGTTCTTTTGCCCTATTATATGTTTGTCTGTATATAAATGATCCTATATCCGGTCCCCACTGGTTTACATTAGGAGAAAGAAATCACCCGAATCGTGCGCTGTTTAAGAACTAATGCACACTTAAATCAAAGGAAAACAATGCTCGCTTTTTGCAGACATATGCCTGATCTTTGTGAAAATCATTTGAGGCATGCTTACCAGTTCACGATAGAATTGCTTGCATATTTGAAGGGTCTTATTGTAACTGGTGATATGATTCCGCCGTATTTTTGATAGAATAAAATCACTAGTGGACGACGAAATGATATTATCCAATTAAGATCAAACGTCTTTGGGCTTCTACTCACTCATGAGAAATAAGGTTAAATCTTTCATGACTTTTATTCACATATAAGAATTAAATTTAAGCGTCTCATCATTTCTGTTCACGCATATGAATTTAAGTTTAACCGTTAAGTTTAAACGTCTCATCAATTCTATGCACACATATGAATTAAGTTTAAGCGTCTCGTCATTTCTATTCACACATATGTATTAAGTTTAAACGTGTCTTTATTTGTATTCACGCATGAAAATTAAGCTTAAGGTTCTATTGACTTAATTCAAGTATGAGAACTAATTTTAAACCTCTCTTGACTTCTATTCGCTATTGTGATTTAAGTTTAAACCTGTCTTGACATCTATTCACACAAGATAAAAGCGTCTTTTATGTAATTCTTTGTATCCATTTATTCCTCAAATATTGCAATTCTTGATCACTGTTCAGTCATTGCATTGCCTTCGGAAAGTTTCGGTGTAGAGATAGATTTTTTATTACGGCTTATGAATATATTAAGTCGATCAGGCAAAATGTATGTTCTTATGCCGTACCAAAAGAATTCTTCCCTACTCAATACAAAGTTCTTGTATGGTTTTGTATTTATGTCATAGCCGTCATAGCCCCTTTCAATTCGCACATTTATTTAAAAACTTTGCAATACATCCTTTTAAAAATTGAATTAATGCGTTTAAGTGTCCCTGAAACATATTGTACAACCAGCTGGAAAACAGCCATATCTCGTACGTAACCCTGGCTAGTCCAAAATATATACCGTGCATTTATTTCATTGGATTGTCTGCATCGCTCCAGTGGATAATTCCATTTGTGTTTTGAATTTTAAAATCTTGTATGGGGCATACTAATAAATTTAAACTGAAGTCACAAGTGAGTGGATTTTATAAATGTATTGTATAAACCTATGAATGAATTTAAATTGCAACCAGAAGATAGTGGATATTTTTGATCTATTGCACGGGACATAGTAATGAATTTAAAGTGCGGTCACAAACGAGTGGATTTTAAACATATGTTGTACGTGATATATGAATGAATTAAACTTGCAGTTACAGAGGAGTGGATGTTTACAGTTGCTTGTATCGAACATGTGAATAAATTTAAAATACAGTCACAGGCGAGCCGACGTTTCGTTATTTCTCTAATGGAACATCGGTGTCCAGCTTGTAAATGAACTCGTTTCTTACACCTTATTTAATGCACGTACATGTAAACAACACTTCCAATTAGGCTTAAGCTCAATCATAATTGACTAAGAGTAATTAAATACGCTTAATTTTAAAACAGAAGACTCATTAATTTTTCAGCAATTTCAAACCCTGTATTTTAATGTTTTGATTGCAAGAAATTGATGCGTTGAACTTGAAGGTGACAATTTAATTTTTTTTTATTTTTGTTAAGAAACCAAATATTCAATCTCTTTTAAACACGCGGACTTGATTACTGTTAATCTCTTGGAGAATTCTAAGCGACATTATTCCGTTTTCTCGTCTTTTTTACACTTGAAAAGTTACAATCGAAGCGATATGACTGAAAAAGTGTTAAAGTTACGTTAAAATCCATCTCACACACACATCACACGTTCCAAGGCAAAACTAGTATAGATTTTAGCTACGATGTCGTAGCCTCAACTTGATTTGTTGTGGTTGAGGCTACGAACTCATCCCATATCATGTAATGGAGCAAAAAAAAAAAATCACTAAAGTCAGAAAAAGAAATAGTGTAGATATCTACTACATAAGTATAATCATGTTGTGAAAGAAGTTTGGCTTATTATGAATTTATTAAGCCCTTACACGATAATATAAATTGGCATGGTTACACTAACCTCACCGTGTCCGCCATGACAGATAACGCAAGACTCTCGCCGTGACCCCTTTTCTAAATAAGGCTTGCCTTACCATATTTCGATATTAATTGTTGAATAGTGGAAACCAGTTTTTGTTGAGAAAAGGCAAAGTCAGTGACTTTCCAAATCCAGTGGGTAGCAGGACAAATACATCTTTTTTATCAATCAAGTGGCGAATAATGACTTCTTGGTGGAATTTCAAAGTCACCGATAAACCATATTTACTTTTAACGCGCAGAATTTCTAACTCAAACCGCGCCATGGTTTTACTACCATCTGTTTACATTCCCAAATAAGGCCTCAATGTCCTTATATGGCACACAAACAAACAAGGCTGAGAACGGAAGTAGTCATTATCGGAACTAATATGGCGGACGATCTAAACGAAAATATCGGATAAGAAAGGTAAACGAGATTTTACAACTATTACTACAATGATTTGCAATAATTCCGGTATTAAATAAGAGGATTACTCAATTTATTTCATTATATGCAAAGAACATGTTCAAAATTGTTTATATTAGGTTAAAAAAATGCAGGGTGTGAATCACACCCGGCTTGCTCCATTGACACACATATTCTCATGTTAGTACCCCGTCCACGAGGTAGGAGTAGGGGTACTAATATTAGTACTAATATAGGTTTCTGATTATTCTTAACATTTCCAATATACAGACCTGGTTATACTGGCTATTTGAAAAAGACACTGTATATCTTAGGTATTGTTCAAAGAAACTTTAATTCACTTTATTGTGGTGTATGATTGATGGGTTTAATATGGGTGTAATATGTATACAGCTTGGCATTACTTCAGATGTGCACCTTTCAAAAAAGTGCTAGCTCCTCTTGGTCATTTTTACTTCCTGAACTTCATAGGTGTGTGTGTGTGTGTGTGTGTGTGTGTGTGTGTGTGATTTAGATTTTTAACGTAGCTTTAACAATTTTTCAGTCATATCGCTTCGATGTCAGGCCAACCAATCCTAACACTAATATGTATACAGCTTGGCATTACTTCAGATGTGCACCTTTCAAAAAAGTGCTAGCTCCTCTTGGTCATTTTTACTTCCTGAACTTCATAGGGGTGTGTGTGTGTGTGTGTGTGTGTGTGTGTGTGTGTGTGATTTAGATTTTTAACGTAGCTTTAACAATTTTTCAGTCATATCGCTTCGTTGTCTGCAGTGTGACAGTTTATCGTGATGTTTAGCACTGGGATATCATGCCGCAGACATGGAGCTTGATGTCCCACCCAGTCACATTATCATGACATCAGGCCAACCAATCCTAACACTAACCTCTTAATGCTGAGCGTCAAGCGAGGCAGCTGTTAGTACCATTTTTGAAAGTCTTTCTTATGACTCGGCCGGGGTTTAGAGGTAAATTGTAAAATAAAGAGCCGATAACTTTTTTTCTAATTACATTTTAGGTATTTGGTAATTCATTCATTGCCCTTTCAGAAGCTTGTATTGTCTAGTCTGGCAAAATTCATTTTCCCTATTTTAATAGATGATAAGGGTAGTGTACTTTAGACTAATTCAGGCTGATTTTTTGAGCACAAAGGAGCAGTCATTTTAGTTAGCAGTGTGCTTAGATCATGTACAATTTCCAAAAGTACAATATCCAAAGAAATGTCAGCCACGTTACAAACACATTGCCAACATTCTTTCCACTGTGCACGTTTTAAATACAAACAACTTCACCTTACATACGCCATTCTCTCAAAAGTACAGAATAACTGGTTGATCGCCCCCTTTTGTGGTAGAATATGAAACTAGAGGAAATAACTTAGTCAAACGTGTGATACAAGGACAATTACAAATAAATAACAAGAATAAAAAAGTAAAAATACCTGTAAGTTCCTCCGACTAGATATCAGATATGATACATTTGTTAAATTACACATCATTGATCAGAATGAAGGCAATTAATACACATTAAGAAAATGTTTTACAGTTTAATTAACTTTGTATAGAATAGTCATATCCTTGTTGATAAATAAAATATATGACAATACGGGCTTTATATAAGAATTTTCCCTTTGTGCTTGTCCGTAAAGTAGATGATTATTCTAAGGAAAATAATGTTGAATATTCACTTAAGAAAATTATCAGTCACTGTTTTCAGTCTAACCAATAGACACTGATAACATTATGACCAATCAAGTTCACCCGGCATGCTATCACCAGCCCTTGGTCTAGTGGCAAGCATGGTGACCCGTCGAGTCCGAGTAACAGGTTCAAATTCAACCATGTCCTTTGAAAGAAAATCAATTTTTATGTGCTGATGTACTTTGAATTGGAGAAAAGAAAACCGTGTTCTTATGATATTTTCTCTGCGATCATACAGCAAAGATAGCAAAACGCAAATGGCAAACAGCTAACATTATCGCCGCCATAGGAAATCTGCTACTTCAATATTTATATACATTAGCTAGCCAATAACTCTAAGCATACAATAAAAAGAAAATTTGTTACATTTGAGTGAATAACTGATATATGAGGAATTATTGAACTCTTTCTTGAAGATGATACATTTTAAGACTAAATGTGAGTCTGCAAGCAGCAGAGAGGGTGGACCCTACAACTTTTTAGAGACCTTATTTTTGAAATTTAAGGGTTCCTACGAAGGCTGAAAAAAAAGTTTTTGCCTTAATAGTAAAAACTTCTCTAATTGACCAGATTTTTTCTGATTTTTTCACAATCTGGTCACTACGCGTATGTCGTCCACCCTCTCTGCTGCTATGGTTTTTATCCAAAAATTGTATCAAGTCCGTTACGATATCTTGACCTCGGATCATGTAAATTTATTGTTACAAAACCAAAGGGAGCAGCTTGTGCTTTTGAAAAGAAATTTTTAAATTTGTTCATGTCCATGTCCCCAGAACACCAAGTATAATAAATATTTTGCAGTGTATGATTATCAACTCCGTTGAACACAACTAAAACGTTACAGTTATCCCTGATCACTTTTGGAATTTGTGTATAACGCTGTGTAACATAAATCACGTCTGTGTTTTTGTGACGGCCTCGTGAAAATATCCGAGATGGATTGGATTGTTTGTCCAGCATAACATCATCATAAACTACTAAATTATTAATGAATCCATCCAGATCATCTACGGATGGTGCTTCATCAATATCAGTAATAAAGTCTATGACTTCCCTGTCTTCATGCAACAATTTTGCGTTTTCATTAAAATCTTTAAGTACTTCGTAACATCGCTGATCATCTACAGATGGCGCTATCAAATATAATTTATCCCACTTCAGCCATCTCATTATTAGATTAAGTAATAATTGCGTCTTTCCACTTCCAGATGGGCCTATTATAATCATTCTGATAGAATTTGGTAGCGTCGGGTGATGTTTTACTGGTTCTTGTTTTCGTGTCGCTGAAAAGTCAATTATATCCATATAATTAATAATATGAGTCTATATTGTGTTCGATGCAGAGCATCTACACCTACTATTGAATTAACGACAATAACAACAAAAAATAAAAGACGAGCACTTACAGGTAAGTGTGTGAAATGTGGCACCAAGAAATATAAATTTCTTCCAACAAAGACAGGTGGGGGTGATATTGCTGCTTCGTTAGGAAAATTACCAGGAACTCCATGGGCTAAATACCCCGGTGAGAAACATTTACCCGGATATAATTATTGTGGTCCAGGAACTCGACTTGATATTCGACTTGACGAACGAGATCAACCAAAACCCGGAGAATATCCAGTAAATAAGATTGATCAAGCATGTCACGTTCATGATGTCGCGTATAAAAGTAAGGATTTGCAACAACGACATCTCGCAGATGTGAAATTGATTCACGCGTTAAATTCTATACCTAATAAATCTCTCAGAGAATCTCTCGCTAGCTTTCTAGTAAAAACTGCTATGAAAGGTAAACTAGTGCTAGGGGCTGGCAATTAAATTATATAACCATCATAATGGAATCTGTTTATTATTCCCCGAGAGGGTATTGGAGAGGTAAAGCAGCGATTAGTAAACTCGCCGAAGCAGCAAAAGTTTCACGTGATGTTGCTGCATCATGGTTAGCACGACAGGCAATATGGCAAATCTTCCTAAGTCCACCTAAAAGAATTCAGTATGCGCATTTTGATGTTAGCGTTCCTAATGAAGTTCATCAAGCGGATATACTGTTTTTACCACACGATACCATTAAAACACGTAGACGTCAATACACGTATAGATACGTGTTAACTGTCGTTGATGTTGCGAGTAGATATAAAGAAGCGGAGCCATTATCAACAAAGACAGCATCTGAAGTTGCATCTGCATTTGAGCGTATTTATCAACGTGGTGGTCTACGATGGCCACGGTTATTACAAGTTGATCCTGGTAAAGAATTTCTTGGAGTAGTATCATCGTTGATGAAGAAACATAACGTTAAAATCAGACGAGGACATACTGAAATTCATCGTGATCAGGCAATCGTTGAACGATTTAATAGAACACTTGCTGAGCGGTTATTTGGATACCAATATGCAAAGGAAATATCTACTGACCTCAAGGATAGATCTCGTGAATGGGTTGCAAGATTACCGAGTGTGATAGCTGCGTTAAATGATGAAATTACTAGTGCAACTTCCATGAAACCTTCTAATGCGATAACAAAAACTATATACCCCGTAGCTATAACGGACAACGACGTGAATCTTTCTCTCAACCAGTATTAGGTAATGTAACTGTAAGATATTTATATGAACCTGGCGAACTTGAAGGTGGTAAAAAAAGAGCAACCAATCCTATCTGGAGCGTGACTACACATAAAATTTCTAGCGTGGTAAGATCCACTGGTAGACCTCCAATATACAGACTAGATTCTACAGCCCCTCAACGTGGATTTGTACGTGAACAATTGCAAATAATTCCTGAGGATACGCAATTACCACCAAGTTCAATTTTGTAAACGTCCAGAACCTCGACGTCGATTACACTCAAGACAGGTCAGCATCACATTATCACGTGTATGACCGAGATCACTATTAATTCTGTCTACGGTAAATTGTCTTGGATTAAAACACTGCCATGACATATTACAGTTTCAACTTGCGCAATGATTATTCTGTTGTTGTCTTAATGTTATAATAAATTCAACATCAAGATCAAAATCACGTTATTTTTTTTGTCACACTGTTTATATCTGACTAATTTTTTTATTGATATCGACATTGTTAGTGATTTCTTCAGTTATTACGTAATCTACAATAACCCTACGCAGTTGCGATATTCTCCTGACTCGAGATACGGCGAGATAGACTAAATTAGACCATTCAATACGATCATCTACAATCCAGATTCTAGTATCAGTTATAGTTAATCCCTGCGACGAGTGAATCGTTATAGCGTATCCTAACGTCCATGGCGATTTATCCATGTTCAACGCGTTCTCAACAACATCAACAGCAACCAACACGATATCATTCAAGACAAGATTCTGTACCCTCGGTGGAACCAAGGTACCTGGTATTTCAACTTCAATATTTTGTCGTCGAGTATCTGCTGGGCGATAACACAAAGGTACATGTAGATCCGGAAACTTTTCTTTATGTAACGTAAATAATTTCTTTTGTAGTTCATCACGAACTATTTTTCTACTGGCGACTATCAAATCAGCATTCTCCATAAAGTCCAAAATTCATTCATAGAAGTTTCTGCAATTACTTTACGCAGTATCTCGCATTGTATTTGATCTGGCTGAAGTCTGATTAATCTTTTAAGCTCTTTCAGCGGTTCATCAATAGCTCTATGGTCATCATGTATTTCTTCATAATAATCTACGTTATTCTTTAACCATTCATGTGGAGACTGCCCAACAAAGGGTGGTGGTTGACCATGATCGCCACACATAACCACAGCAGTATTCTTTAGTAACAGCCAATCAAGAAATGTTTTTAGTGTTTCTAACGACACCGTGCATATCTCGTCCCATATAATATACCTAGGTATATATTTTCCACCCATCCGCGATGGAGTCCATGTATCTCCGCACCATCTAAAGAAACTGTAATATGTACATGATTTTACTCCTCGTTGCTTAATTTCTCTAGAAAGTTTATGTGTAGGTGTCAAAACAATTATATCTGAGTTATTATTCATAAATAAATTAATCGCACGAGTTGTTTTACCTGAACCACCACACCCATTAAGATAAACGGTCTTATGTCTAGATACAGGATCATACACAGATGGTGCAGATGATTTTGATATTTGATTATTATTTTTGTAATATGTCTCCGCAATTTCAACATCGGCAGATTCAGAATAACTAAGTATATTTTCTTGTTTTATCCTCCATGTACCCCATTCACCATTACCGAGTTTTAATAAATCTTTATATTTTTTGTATATATAAAATGAATCCGTAGCGACTCTGACAGCGTAACGAGGAAATCTGTTTATCACCGATAATAAATTTATCGAAACGTACGCTAGCATCGAAGATCTTAAATGAGTAAACTGCGGTGACTCGCCATCAGTATAGCTCACAATGGTACCTAGTTTTGTTCCATCTGATAAATAAGCATTACATCTGTTTATAAATGTGTTTTTCTCCATCGTATCAGCGATTATAAAATCTAGTTCAGCATCGTCCATAATCAATCTTGTACACGCTCGTTTATGATCATGTGATCCTCCTTGAATAAACTTACCGATTATCTTTCTGCCAAGATCTTTTGCAAGTTTCTCATCATACTCGTTCCTGCATTTACTTATTTTAATGACATGATCTTCATCAATATCAGGGAATTCTTTCCTGGTATCATCGACACTAAATCTGTCCGGTTCCGGCAACCAAACTTGCTTCTGTGAACTATACGATATAATTGCTTCAGTTACTCTCAACGATATTAAAAATCCAGCATCAAGCATATATCGCAATAGTACTATCGGAACCCAACATCGCTCTGAAAAATGTTTTCCGAACCAAATATAAGTAATCGCATGGAGATCTTCTCTAAACTCGAATGATTCTACGTGAGCAAATCCTGTTAAGTCAAAATCTGGTAAGGGTCCGTTTATTGCAACCCTGGTCATGTCATGTGTAGGATGTCCGAATCTCTTAAAGTATTTAGAACATGCTCCATATCCAAGAAAACTCCCAGGATAACACGCTACCATATCAACCGAGATAACATCATTGTAATCGTATTTGGTGTTCCATAATCCACCGTGCCCATATTCTATACAACTTTTCTTGACATCTTCAAGAAATTCCGATCGTGTCGTTTTCCATGAATTTTTCTCCTGAGCGAAATGAGCAGTGACTGACGGAACAGTAAAACAATTATTCAATAATTGACTAACTATGACATCATCAGAGGTATATTCACGCCAAAGGCGTTGCGCAAGATGTTCCATTTCCTCATGGAGAGATTCTGTACGATAAATATCACCATTAGGTCGTACAAATTGATCATAATGATTATATTCCGAACTCTGAAATAACCAAACAGAAACAGGATCGGTTTTACTAATATTCTTGATAAAATCAAAGATATCACCGTCATAAAATTTAACCGTTCTATCTCGTGGAAATATTGTTACTGCAGCAGTCCATGCGTGCGCGTTATGATCAATAATATCTATCGGAGTTCCATTTTTTGTATATTTCGGTTTGTGCAAAATCTCTCCGGTTAACGTTTTTACTGCTATTGGAAATCTCAATTTCTTCTCTAGCTCAGCAACGTCGCTGATAGACGCTCCGGTATCTTTAACCGACTCTGCCCATGCATTTATTTTTTTACGTCTTAAATCAGTTAAACCATTACCACGTATCGCGTTTGTAAAGTGTTATGTAACTCGCTTAGCCACGCAGTTTATCCTCGTTGACGAAGTCAGTGATGACAATTTCATCGGTTTGAGATCCCCAACATCAGGTTTATTATTCAGCGGAAATATTCCATAGACAACCGCAGTTACAGGGTACGATCGCTCATAATACGGTTTATCTATACCAGTTAGTATTCCTGGTTTAGATTTATTACTCAAGAAGATATTATTTCCTGACTTCACGCGGACGGGATCGCGCTTGTCACGAATAATCCAAATATCTTCTTCTGAATTTACAATAAATTTTATTAAAATAAAATATTTTTGATTATCAAGGTGGTTAATGATTATTCTTCCTCGTTTGTCATTCATCGTATTAGAAACATTTTCAACTCTGAATGTTGACCATGTATGAACTGCACCATCGTCACGAAATTCCTTCTTGGCCTCACGGATACGTTTAGTTATATCCGCATTCGTTAAAGCTAGATCTTGCATCGAAATACTAAATTTATACTCGGGTAGTTTGTCAAGATCGAATCTGGTTGCGTAGGGTTCAATCACGGATAATTCTTCCATATTATAATTAAGGCAAATATATATTTAATTGAACATTATTCTTTTGTATATGATTCAACCAAATCACTGCAACTGGCTAAAAATCGGTTATACGTCTCCGTGTAACAGAACATGCGTGAATGAATACTGTAGTTATCATATGCAATGCGTCAGAAATGGGAGTCTAGGACAAAAACCGTGTATTGTGTGTAGTGCTGGAGTGCAAGGAAAGACTCAACTGTGTGCGCAATGCGGTGGTAAAAAGTACAGAGAGCTGAAACGATATTACGATAAAAAATATAACGATGATTCTCCTATAAAAACCGAAGAAGATTATCTGGCTAGATTTTCAAAAAACAATGATTTAGACAAATAAATATTATATATATAAATGGAACAAAATGAGTTTGTGTCACATCCAATCATTACTAATTATGAAGCATCTCGTGATGGCGTGATCAGAAACTGCAGATTGAGAAAAACAGTCGGTAGTATTGATAATACTGGTATAAATATTTATCACATATATTTACCTACAAGTGTTATTTTGGAATAATCAAAGATGGATATGTAGTTGATCACATCAATGGTGATAAGCTTGATAATTCGATTTCCAATTTACAAGTTATTACACAGAGTCAAAATTGTAAATCCGGAAACACAGGAAGGTGTAAATTATACAGAAAGAGAGCTATTAAATCCGTAAATACAGAGACTGGGGAAGAAATTAGTTTTAAATCAATTAATTCTGCTGCCAAATATTTTGACATAGTACCACAATCGGTACAATACGTGGCAGAAAATA
Organism: Megalonaias nervosa; assembly: GCA_016617855.1. Taxonomy (NCBI): domain Eukaryota; kingdom Metazoa; phylum Mollusca; class Bivalvia; order Unionida; family Unionidae; genus Megalonaias; species Megalonaias nervosa. Next base: position 11,002 of record JAECUM010094478.1, on the reverse strand, counting down.
TACAGAAATCTTCCTTTTCCAAAAGATTTGCACAAAAAATTAGGTTTCAATACGTTTAGTCTACCGTATTTTTAATATTACCAAATGATTTAGCGCTCCGTCAAGCATAATGATCGTAATTATCCGTTTATACGAGTTAATGTCAGAAGCTATCCTGATTGTCCATACTTGTCAATATGTGTAGGTTGCATTATACTGAGCAGAATGTTAGTTTTCCCAAGGATTTTGTTTAGCTGTTATCACAGTCAATGGTCCATCATTGTCGCTGTCATTTTCACTCGTATTTTCACTCGTATTTTCACAATGCTCTCTTAATTGTCTTATACGAAAGTTCATAATCTTTCTCTGTTCGTATTCATGAGATAATCCTAGCTTGATTTTGTCAATAGCGTTTGAGAGAGGCACAAACAATTTTACCTGATCATCAGTGACAGTTGCCAGTGACTTTAACATTCCTTGCTGGATAATTTTCATATAATTTATAATCAGCGGATAGCGTAAATCTGTTCTCGTTCTTTCGTTGTTGTAATGAGTCAAAATCACATAGAATCTTTTCAGCATTAAGATTGTCAGATACAATGATACCGTTATGTTGTAATTTTTTAATCGCAGAAACAATGACATTGATATTTTCAAAATTCATTATATAATAAATGTTTATTTAATATAAAAAAAATATTAGCCCCCATGACTTTTTTTGTCAGGGAGCTGTTTTTTGTGTGATATATGGTTATATACAATGAAGATAATGGTTATATACAATGAAGATTATGATTATGATTATATACAATGATGATAATGGTTATATACAATGATGATAATGATTATATACAATGATGATAATGGTTATATACAATGAAGGTGATTATGATTATATACAATGAAGATAATGGTTATATACAATGAAGGTGATTATGATATATACAATGAAGATGATGGCCTTTTCTCTACCTGTGAATAGAAACTAGCACACCCACCCCCAAATATCAAATCCGTAGGGTGCAAAACTGACACCTACTACGTGTTGACAATGAAGATAATGGTTATATACAATGAAGGTGATTATGATTATATACAATGAAGATTATGATTATATACAATGATGATAATGGTTATATACAATGATGATAATGGTTATATACAATGATGATAATGGTTATATACAATGATGATAATGGTTATATACAATGAAGGTGATTATGATTATATACAATGATGATAATGGTTATATACAATGAAGATGATGGTTATATACAATGAAGATAATGGTTATATACAATGAAGATAATGGTTATATACAATGAAGGTGATTATGATTATATACAATGAAGATAATGGTTATATGCAATGAAGGTGATTATGATATATACAATGAAGATAATGGTTATATACAATGAAGGTGATTATGATATATACAATGAAGATAATGGTTATATACAATGAAGGTGATTATGATATATACAATGAAGATAATGGTTATATACAATGAAGATAATGGTTATATACAATGAAGGTGATTATGATTATATACAATGAAGATTATGATTATGATTATATACAATGAAGATAATGGTTATATACAATGAAGGTGATTATGATTATATACAATGAAGATAATGGTTATATACAATGAAGGTGATTATGATATATACAATGAAGATAATGGTTATATACAATGAAGGTGATTATGATTATATACAATGAAGATAATGGTTATATACAATGAAGGTGATTATGATTATATACAATGAAGATAATGGTTATATACAATGAAGGTGATTATGATATATACAATGAAGATGATGGCCTTTTCTCTACCTGTGAATAGAAACTAGCACACCCACCCCCAAATATCAAATCCGTAGGGTGCAAAACTGACACCTACTACGTGTTGACACGCGGGTAGGTATACTAATTTCTATTCACAAATAGACTAGGGCTCGGCCAAGGCCCCAATAGATTATAAATCTTGGCCTAAAATCGCCTCCCGCAGACAATTTGTCTTTCTCGGGTTTCGAACCATGGGCGCCAGGACGAGAGTTTCTACGCGCTATCAATTGAGCTATCGGACCTTGTTATAAATATATACTAAAAAAGTTAGTATGTGTTTACCAATAGCCTATTTCCTAAAAACTACAGTAACAAAAACCACAGTTTTCTGTGTAAAATGAGATTTCTAGTTTCCAAAAAATATATATAATTCTACATTAACACTGAGTCTATGCGTAAGCCGTAACCAAGGAAATTGATTTATTCATAGCGGATGTTCTTAAAATAACTTTACGCGGTAATCGGTCACATATACACAGCCGTTATGGAATAATCAATATGCAGCCCAACCTTCTAGATAATAGATTTCGATTGCGCACTGTGCGCGGATTTTATGTAAACAAAGAATACAGTATTATAGACAAGCACTATACATCCGGATATTTTTTTTTGTTATGATAAAAACGCATTATGATAACGCTCTATGAGCGTACATACAGATTAATATTTAGTTCTTCATTTCTTGTGTCCAGAATGCGATTGCTTTGGTCTGTAAGTTTAAAGTGTATCTTTGATAATAACGGATTATGAACTCGCAGGTACACGGGGTTAATTGGCTCTGATACAATTAACCAACCGGGAGGGGCCAACGGACTAAAACTGAATAATATGTACCCTTGCTGGGCCTGGCTAGACTTAGAAAGATCTATCTGATAGCTACCTTCAATAACATCGCATACCAGATTGACTGCAATAACTGATGTTATATTTACAATGCCCGGCGATATATGACGTCCGGCACCAAAGGGATTGTTATTGTGTTTTAGTATAACCGGTGGTGGGGCTATTTTTCTCCATGATTCAATTACTCCCGGATAATATTCTTCAATAAGATCATTTAATGATTTCTTCATTTCAGCGTTATTTAAATCTGGTATAATAAATGTTTGTAAGTCTTTTTCTGTTATTTTATAATGATCAAGAAATAATTGCTTCAATGCTGGACTTGTGTAACTATTTCCATCGAGTTTAGTCGCAGTGTTTATAATACTTCGATTGATGATGTATAAATCGAATATGATCCCATTTAAATGTTTTATTGACTCGATTATTTGCTGCTTTACACTTTCATTATAATGTTGTGATAATGAAATAAGTAAATTTCTTAAATCATTAAACGTTTTATCGTATTCAGGTTTAAGAGTATCTAAAAAATGTTTAATAATTCCTACATCAATAGTATATGAAATAATATTCGTCTTGGTGTCTGTGTTAATAATAAATAATGCTTTATTCAACTTGGGGATCTTTTTACCGTCAAAATAGATAAAGTAATATCTATCGTCGTTTGGAAATCCAAATTTTATTAAGTTCCATGGATGTTTTCCTCGATATTCTGGATCTTTAATGAATTTTTCTTCACTCGTTTTAAATTCTTCTATTTTTGGTTCTGAAACTCCATTATAAACAGGTGCTACTTCAGGCCATCCTAACACGGATCTAATCGAACTTTGATAGATATCTACGAGGTAATCAGGAGAATTTATTTCAATAACCGCTGATAGTGTTGGTTCGTAAGCAGTAATCGCTATTTTAGATTCTTCCCCTGTGATAGATTTAATTCTGCGTTGGAACTCATCATCAATCTGTTCTATTTGATAACTACCCGTTGTAATTCCAACAACTTGCCAATCAGATGTTCCATCAGGTTTATTTTTATTCGCAAATACCAGTGAATTATTTGGTTGTTGTCCACCAAATGGTTTTGACCTAATATTAGGCCAGCTATGATAAACTCGTAATTGTGCTAGCGCTATTTCCTTTGCTGGAATTGCGGTTGGAAAGTTAACGCTAAATTCAGGATTGGTTGAACTTAATGATATCATAGTAGTTTTTGAAGGTGTTGTATTAGCTACGATCTGCTGAAGTAATTCTAACGATGACATTATTTAAAATACTCCGTATTTAATAGAGCGGAAATTCAACCCGCCACTTTATCATTAGAATCCACTTTGAATGCCTCAAGATAAGTTTCCATTATCGTTGCGAACTCCTCATCGGATATTTTACCATCGCTGAGATACGCCGAAAGATAAGATGATAATTTAGAATAAGATGATGTTGCTGTGTGCAATTTCATTATGTACTCGTTTAGTTTATCATTTGTACACGTAGATATTTTCTTAGCGATAATACTGAAAATACCTGCGCATGTTGTTGCCGTTGAAACTATAATTGTTACAACTGCAGGCGCTGTCATCGTTATTGTTGATAGTAATAATCCAGTTCCAGCAATAACAGCAGAAACCGAGTATACCATTATATCAATAACAATCATACGTCGCCGATATTTTTTTACCTTTATCGTGTAATCGTCGATGATATTTTTTAGTTTGGTTTGACACTCACATACTTGAGCGTATCTGTGACGTTGAACATCGATAAATGACTCTTGATTCATTATATTTATCTAGATAACTAATTGAGGAGTTTTACACACAAATTCCAAGCACCACCAGTATAACGCTCTGGTTAATTTTTTATCAGATGCTTCCAGCAGAAACGTTTCTTCCGCATCTTTATTTATTATAACGGATACAACTCCAGAAAAAGTATCGTTTGAATAACGCCATGGAAATGTAGTAAATATACTGAATTTTGCACTACTAAATACGGACAGTCTGTATACACCAGTGACTTCTGCGGTGTGTTTGAGATTATTATCTTGCAGTGTCCATACTCCTAATCCTGATGCTACTGTGTATACTACGTTGAAGATCTGTTTGTGAGGAATTTTAATAAGATTCGTTTTTTCAATGATATTAGGAATTCCACTAACAATATCGTTGATTTTCATGTTAATGTCGGTAAGTTTTATGTCAACGACTGGTGGAGTTCCAAAAAAGTCATTAATAGATCTGTTTACATTTCTACGAAAATTTAGAAATGTTTGTACATGATTAATATAATCAGTTCTAAATGTAGCAATTCCATCATTGATTGTCGTTAACGAAGTCATTATTGGAATTTCCTTATCATCGACGTATTTCTTCGTTGCAGCGTCAAAATCTGTTTCTGGTGTTCTGAGATTATTAATACCGTTGTTGTTCATATTGAGTAATGCACGCATTGTACCACCGCGCACTGACACGTATTTGGATTCTTGATCATCGACGTATTTTTTTGTTGCTGCGTCTGTATCTGCGATTGGATCTCCAAGATATGTAATTTTTCTTCTTGACATAATAATATCACCGGTAAATACATCACCAGTTTTCTTAACATAATCGTTAACCGATTTACCGGAATCCTGTATTTTACCTTGATCAGTAAAAATAACGATATTATTAACAACCGCGTTGGGAACTCGTATAAGTACATCTAGTAGTTGTATGTTACTCGTTTTTAATCGTCTTTGTTTGTCCTGAAAAACAACGATTTCATTTTGATCCACACTTGTGATATTTAATAAATCATCGATTTCATTTCTGAGCTGATCAAGAGTTGCATATTTAGATAAATCGACCTTCTTATCTTTGCGAGTAGATCTTCCGTAAATATCTACCATTATATTTACTGATATCAGTTTAAGTGTTATGACGTAGTGTAGTGAACGCGTGCACGACTTTATGAGGTGGTGCTGTTGATTTTGATACAACATCAAGCACAGCGAGGGTTTCACGACCGCATATTGGGGGATCAGTTAATTTTTGTGTTGGTAGCGTTGAATACCAGATTGGAGCAGTATTATTGCTGACATAATGAAGAAATTCTTTTGGTGGCGCTAATCTATACGAATCGAAATAAATAATTCCACGTGGATCAATTGCATATCCGACCCAGTGCGTGCCTGGGCCAGAGTTTTTATCGAGATTAATGATACCAGTTTCAATATTGTTTGGTTTTTTAGGTAATTGATCGCGCATAAAAACACCTCTGAAATTTTTTATTTTTAATTGCTTAGCAGCATTAAGTAAATCAAAATTGGACATGGGTGATATTAGTAAACTGTCCCGGGAAGTCTTAGACCCTTTCCGTACCACGAATACGGGGTCCCTGGTAATCTTAGACCCTTTCCGTACCACGAATACGGGGTTCCTGGTAATCTTAGATCTTTTCCCTTTTTTTTGATTCCTTGTCCGGTTGCTTTCTTTAACGCCATTCCAGCAGCTGTTCCAACAGCACCTAGCGCAGCTGCTTTTGCAACAGCTGGGGCTGCAGCTGCTATTAATGCTGGTATAGCTGCAAGAAGTGGAAATATACCACCCGATTTGGCGATGTCTTTGATGGCGCCCGCAGAAAGATTAAATTTGACGCCTTTATTTGATTTTTTAGCGTCATTGAAGTTTTTGAACTGACGCTCGGTCAACGATAGTTTATTTGCACCTGTCATTTGTTCTCGCTTTAGCGATATTTTTATTCCACAGTTATTTTTTGATGCTGATTGCAGCCTTTTAATCTGACCAGGAGTCAGACTCACACTAACGTGATGATATGACATTATTAATATTATGAACGATCTAATTACATGTTTATTTACATATTTTCTACTGGAGCATCAATAACTCTCATTCGTCCACCAACACCTTCGAGTAACATCTATTTATCGCTGAGTATAACAGCAATTGCTCTGTAATTAGCAATAGCTCCTATTGTCACACGAGCTCGAAAATGAATATCTACAACAGATTGTCTGGTTAAATCTTAATGTTCTAGTGAAAAGTAATAAATCGGATACAGCGTTGTAAAATCTAGCTGCGATATTTGTAAACCAGTATCAATGTTTTGATCACGACCCATGAATGTCATTAATCGATGATATGCACGTGCTACATGATTATTTTCAAAATTCAGTAATATATCTTCGGATGGTTCTTGATGTCCATTTATCCTTAATGAAACTTCAGAAACGCCAAGTGTGTCAAATATCATAATACTTTGATTTTGATCATTTACTCGTGCAACATCTTGTAATGCGATAAATATGTGTCTTGGTGCAGAAACACCTTGCTGAGAAGCTATCTGCCATGTAAATAAACCATCAATTGCACTTTGGATAGTATCTGTGGTCATAGTTAATCATGACAAAGTTGATTTACCACCTTGACTCATGAAAGATAGTAACCGATCTTCTTCAGATATCGATGGAGTCATCACTGGCATCCACAGGGAAAGTTTTGTAAGAATTACTTTACCAGCAACACCAGCGGATCGCCATATTGCATCATTATCATCGCCGTTTCGTACAAGTACAACCGTATGTTTGGCTCCGAAAATGACTTTTCTGACATTTCTACAGAATCCAAAAATATGTGACAGTGGAATTGCACATGAAAATGTTCTCCTATCACCTTTTAACATTGCTCGACGTGATTTAAATCCTAAGTTGAAATCTGTATCTATATTAATAATCATATCTTGTACATCCGCATTGGCGTTTCTAGCATGATTCTGTGGTTGTCCTATTTCGTATTGTCGGTACTCTGGAGAACTAGAAGTATCTTTCACAAACATCATTGATGGACCAGCTGATCTTGAATAATCGTCGCTGTATCTCGCAAGACCAAGTATTGTTGTAGCAACGTCGACGTCTTTCTGGATTGATTCCATATTTTTTCCGTCAATCATGTACGTAGCGCTATCAAACAACGCCATAATACCATTATTAACAAAACCAACACTAACATCAGCGGCGTATGCTACTGGTGCTGCAGGATTAGCGTTATTTAAAATTTCACCTTCTACTTCAATAAATGCCTCAGCGGGTAGGAAATATCTACTTGTATCCTGAACCTGTTGTTCGATTCGTCCACGCTGATCTGGAATTCGTGCGTCGTAAGAATAATACTGATAATCGCGCACAGACTCATCTTTGAGAACTGGTGCATCCATGTCAAACGCGGGGTCAGATATGCGCTTAAACATCTTTATTATTATCGTCTTCGTCTAACACGAAGACCACTTCCTGCTATCAAACTAGCGGTTATATTTTTTTCCTTTTCCGACATTGGTACATCAGCCAACTCCGCTAGTTTTTGATTAGCGGCTTGATTTATTATTTTACTTACACTTGCGGGCATCACTTCAGTGCTAGCCAATTTCACAGGTTGAGGTTGGGTCGCTTGTGGTCTGCGTATTAATCTTGATAGTCTATCTTTGATTGCTGAGAATGATTTGCTAGCAATATTACCAACAGCGCCTATACCTTTTTCACGAACAACATCAATAGCTTTCATTCCTAGCTGCTTTGCAATCGGTATTGCTTTTGGGGCTCTTCTTCTAAACAGACCCTGAACAATATCACCTAGTCCATCTCCGTAGGTCGTTTTGTATACTGGTAATCGAGAGTTTATTACCCTGACCATGGTAGGTCCACGAGTATTGTGTATGATCATATTATTATTAAGTGACTTTATAACTAATTACATACTTAGTCACTATGATAATCATCGACGATTTCATTAATGAGAGACCGATATACATTAATATCCATGATACCACCTGTAAATAATCGTTTACAAATATCAGCTGCTTCATTAATGATTTCTGGGGAATTATTACCAGCTCGTTTTCCTCCAATGAGAATTTCTAGTCGATCAACATCAGCAAGGACATTATTGGGACAAGTAATAAGACCACTTCCTAGACCACTTCCAGTTGCTCCGGGAGCGTCTTGAAATTCTTCTTCTTCTTCCTTACCTGTTGTTTGGACTGGTTGTAGTTGTTGTGATCGTGGTAATTTAATTTGAGGTGATTGTGGCAATGTTGTAAATTCTTCTTTTTGTTGTTGTTCTTGTCGTTGTCGTTGTCGTGGTGATTGAAATCGTTTCATCATTTCTTGAAATTGTTGTTCTTGTTGCGGTGATGGTTGTTTTCGTTGTTGTTGTCGTTGTAGCTCTCGTTGTTGTCGTTGTAGCTCTTGTTGCTGTAGTAGTAGTGATAATTCAAATTGTGGTGGTTGTGATAATCGTTTGCCTTGTTTAGTCTCTTTTATATATCTATGTACAACCTCATCAAATTCATTAAATTTTTCAATATCTTCATTAGATCTGATTTCTGGAATACCAGTAGCGACGCGATATACATCTCGGATCCAATTGGCAGAGCTTAATGATTTAACATGTTCTGGTTTTACATATTTTTGTCTTTCATAATATCCAAACGCGGCAATATCAAATAATTGGGTTGGATTCCTGATAGCAACAATACCTTCAGGTGTAAATTTATCTATTATCTTAGTTCTGGTTCTTGGTGGTTGTGGTTGTGGTTGAGCTGCTTGTGGTGCTTGTGGTGGTGGTTGAGCAGCTTGAATACGACCAGCAATATCAGCAGGCAATGTTGCAAGAGCTCTTTGTGTTGCCTCAGTTGCTGTAACAATTTTCTTCGTTGGTTCGACAATCGGTTTAAATAATTTTTCTGTACCTTCTGTAAATTCCACCTGAGACTCCTGACGCGATTGTAGTTGTTGCTTAACAGAATCATGAACAGATAGATATTTTTTAATTGCCTCTAGTCGCTCTCGAGCTAATTTAGCTGAGTGTGGTTCTCCAATACTCATTATTGATAATATTTATACTTGCTGTTTAATTTATAGCAGCAGAGAGGGTGGACGACATACGCGTAGTGACCAGCACGTGAAAAAATCAGAAAAAATCTGGTCAATTAGAGAAGTTTTTACTATTAAGGCAAAAACTTTTTTTTTCAGCCTTCGTAGGAACCCTTAAATTTCAAAAATAAGGTCTCTAAAAAGTTGTAGGGTCCACCCTCTCTGCTGCTCTGCATCCTGTCTAGTACGACTACCTCTCTGATAGAGATACTGATATTGTCTGTAGCATCGCAGGCAATACAGTGGAGGATCGTAATCTGTGGATAAATGTTTAGAACATTGATTACAATCCAGGCCTGTTGAAACAGCATGTTTGAAGTAAAGAAATAATAAACAGTGAATCATTCATAACGGAAAAATTGCCTCTCTCTCTCTCTCTCTCTCTCTCTCTCTCTCTCTCTCTCTCTTGTACTAGAGACTATAAAAGCATATTATGTGTTGTAGATATTACTTACAGGTTTGCTCTACGCTATTTCCAATCACATTGTATGAAGCAAATAATTCCTGTAATTCATGTATGTGGAGAAATAACATAAATACCACGCGTTAGGTAGGATAAGAAAATGTGACCAATAACATTTAAGTTCGAATCTACTGTATTTTCCAAGGATGCAAATCACACCCTTTAAGGGTATTTGTTATCTTTGTTTTATTATTAAAAATGTTTTATAAGTGCACCGTGTCTTTTGCACCGAGTTTCCTTCTCCTACGTCAGACGGCGAAGATATCTCCCAGGGCCTACAATGGTCCCATATACCTGGGCCTACCATATTATCTGCCTGGGCCTATCATGGTCAAATACCGGTGTTTGATTACTTCTGTCTGTTTCTGACGTGGGGATTTTTCAGAGTGAAGATTAGTAAACAATTAGAAACTGGTAGCGAAAGATTACCAATGCATGGTAACAATGTCAAGGAGACTTGAATACACACTTTTCTGTGGTGCATCAATTGTCAAGGAGACTTGAATACACTCTTTACTATGCGGCATCAATTGAAAACATATTCTGCACATTAACATATCTGCATATATATATATATATATATATATATATATATATATATATATATATATATATATATATAGTCCCTAATGAGTATGAACTAATTAAGTATATCAGGAATTCCATACGTTTCGGCTAATTGGTTTACATTAATGGATACTGAATGTAAATGTAACGTGTTACAGTGAGAATCCACTGATGAAAGCAAAAAAGCCGACATATGGGGTAATTCTGATATACATTCGAGATAAAGCTTCGTAGGAATTGCACGACTTGTATTCAGTGGAGGCTTCCTTTCAAGGTTGGGTTAATTTCGAATTAAGCATTCTCTTAACCTAACATAAGACAAAAACTTAATAATCAAAAAGGCAAAAAGGCAACAAACGGGTTTTGGTCTTTTATTA
>JAECUM010094477.1:0-22816 GCA_016617855.1 Megalonaias nervosa | reverse complement strand
TTATGATAAACAAGTATGATCCAGACTCGCGCACTTTTAAGATTTTGACGTTTAGGTATAAGCACTGATAATAGAATGGAAAATAAGTCGGCAACTTCCTGCAACACTGGGGTTATGTGTTCCACTCCTTAGTTGAAAACTACTGAATTAATTCGGCCCCAGGAACTTACTGCGCGTGGTGGTGCGGGCAGTTGAGCGATTTCTTCTTGCATGCATTGTCGTGTTGCAATATGTGCTGTATCCAACCGGATTTGGTAAATGCAACCAGCACGCCTCTGCCCTGATTCTATCTTTGCTTGTAACCTAAACCAGTTTCTTTTTTGCAACTTGACACTACTGTCTTTGATGTCCACGCTTGAGTTCTCAGTTGTTCAGTTTGATCTTCAAAAGCCACAACCTCACCTGGATCGGGACTAACAACAACACGACTGCTAAACTCGGACAAATCCGCTTTGGTGGCAAATCGGCTCAGATCCAAATCAGCACCGTGTTGTCGAGCAGAATAACGACCGTGAATGTTCATAGACATCGTTGCATAATCCTATCTCACATTCTTTAATAAGAAATCAAGATTTGTTTGGGGATCTGTTAATGCCCTAGTACTCTCAATGCTTCAGCGACAAAATAACCGCATACTTGACCATCCGACAGTGTTTGTGCTGGCATTGTCAGATGAAAGAGTGCTAACGACTCTGTCGTCCGCCTCTATAAGTGCCCCGGGTTAAATACATAACGTACGCGATCCAGTGAGTGTCATGATTTTATTCACTGCAGTGAGCATTGATTCAGTGGTTTGCAATGTAACTGGAGAAGTCGATCTCACGAATAGTCTGTGTAATAGGTGTATGAGTTCTCACGAATTACTTTGGGCACATGGGTGTATCGATGAGTCAAATAACTCATGTCCGAGTTATTTGTGCGGGATTGACCTTATTTTCGAGCATCACATCAGGTTACACAACCAGATTTTTGTGCTGGCGTCCAAATCGTCAATGGTAGAGGAGTCGCCGATGGTAGAAAAGAAATTGATAGTGGACGACAAAATCATCTTGGTGTTGTTACCACTTCTCAACGCTTTTTGAACATCTTGAGCACATTTATAACACGAGCAGCAGAGAGGGTGAACAGACCATTTTGCTTGCGATATTATTTATGAAAATAAAAGCCTTCCTACGAAAAGGAAATCTTAAGGTCAGCGACGTTAAACCACAACATCTAACTAGTTAGATTATCTCGTTACTTTCTCTCTGACGCGTGTTTTTATTTTTAGGAATTTTTCGTTTACGCGTTGGTCACTCAATGTTGGTCGTTCACCCTCTCTGCTGCTGTAAATTAAACAGCCATATAAATATTATCAATAATGATTGGAGAACCACACTCAGCTAGATTAGCTCGAGAGCGACTAGAGGTAATCAAAAAATATTTACCCGTCCGTGATTTAGCTAAACAACAACTACAAGCTCGTCAGGAGTCTCAGGTGGAATTTGCAGAAGGTGCAGAACAATTATTTAAACCGATTGCCGAACCAACAAAGAAAATTGTTACAGCAACCGAGGCAACACAAAGAGCCCTTGAAACATTACATGTTGATATTGCTGGCCGTATTTAAGCAGCTCGACCTGGGGCTCAACCACAACAACAACCACAACAACAACAACAACCACAACCTAACCAACCAAGAACCAGAATTAAGATAATAGATAGATTTACACCTGAAGGTATTGCTGCTATCAAGGACCCAAAGCAAGTATTTGATATTGCCGCGTTTGGATATTATGAAAGACAAAAATATGTAAAACCAGAACATGTTAAATCTCTAAGCTCTGCCAATTGGATTAGGGATATATATCGCATCGCTACTGATACTCCGGAAATCAGATATGATGAAGATATTAAAAGTTTTAATAGATTTGATGATATTGTGTATGAGCATATGAAAAAAGCTAAACAATTTGAATTACCATCACCACAACGACAATTTGAATTACCATCACCACAACAACAACAAAAACAATCATTACCGCAACAATTTCAAGAAATGATGAAACGATTTCAATCACCACGACGACCAGTTAGAACAACAGAGGAAGAATATCAAGACCCTGGCGCAACTGGAAATGGTTTAGAAAGTGGTCTTATTACTTGTCCCAATAACGTCCTTGCTGATGTTGATCGACTAGAAATTCTCATTGGAGGAAAACGAGCTGGTAATAATTCCCCAGAAATTATTAATGAAGCAGCTGATATTTGTAAACGATTATTTACAGGTGGTGTTATGGATATTAATGTGTATCGGTCCCTCATTAATTAAATCGCCGATGATTATCATAGTGATTAAGTATGTAATTAGATGCAATTAGTGATAAAATCACTTAATAATAATATGATCATACACAATACTCATAGACCAACCATGGTCAGGGTATTAAATTCACGATTACCAGTATACAAAACGACCTACAGAGATGGACTAGGTGATGTTGTTCAAGGTCTATTTAGAGGGATAGCCCCAAAAGCAATACCGCTTGCAAAGCAACTATCAATGAAAGCTATTGATGTTGTTCGTGAAAAAGGTATTGGCGCTGTTGGTGATGTTGCTAGCAAAACATTCTCAGCAATCAAGGATAGACTAGCGCGATTAATACGACGAAAACCTCAACCAGTAAAATTACCCAGCACTGAAGTGATGCCCGCAAATGTCAGTAAAATAATAATCAAGCTGCTAATCAAAAACTAGCGGAGTTGGCTACCAACACTAATGTTGGGTTAGAAAAAGAAAAAAATATAACCGCTAATCTGATAGCAGGAAGCGGTCTTCGTGTTAGACGAAGACGATAATAATAAATATGTTCAAGCTCATATCTGATCCCGCGTTTGATATGGACGCACCAGTTTTAAAAGATGAATATGTGCGCGATTATCAATATTATTCTTATGATGCACGAGAGCCAAATCAGCGTGGACGAATTGAACTACAGGTTCAGGATACAAGCAGATATTTCTTACCCGCTGAAGCATTTATTGAAGTCGAAGGTGAAATTTTGCGAGATGATAATAATGCTGCGATGGCTGATGATTATGCGATTGGTTTTGTTAATAATGGTATTATGGCGTTATTCAAAAGTGCCATATACATGATTGATGGAAGAAAAATTGAATCAATTCAAAATGATGTCGATGTAGCTACAACAATAATTGGTCTTGCAAGATACAGCAATGATTATTCAAAATCAGCTGGTCCGTCAATGATGTTTGCCAAAGATATAACTGATCATGCTGAGTATAGAAATGTAACACTAAATGCAGCTGGGGATATAGTTACAGCGATGAATCCAAATTATAATTTAGGATTTACAACACGTAAATCAATGTTGCGAGGTGGAAGAAGATTATTTTCGTGTTCAATTCCATTATCACATATCTTTGGATTTTGCAGAAATGTTAGAAAAGTTATTTTCGGAGCCAAGCATACAGTTGTACTTATAAGAAAAGGTACCGACGATGATGCAATATGGCGTGCTATACCAGCAGCTAATCCAGCACAACATGTTGGAAAAGTAGTTTTAACAAAACTTTCTCTATGGATGCCAGCAATGACTCCAACAATACCTGAAGAAGAACATTTACTTTCTTTTATGAGTCAAGGTGGTAAATCGATGTTATCATAGTTGACAATGACCACAGATGTTGTGCAGAGCAACATTAATGGTTTATTTACTTGGCAAATAGCATCACAACAAGGTGTTTCTGCACCGAGACATATATTTATTGCTCTTCAAAATTATGCACGATTAAACAATCAAAATAATAGTCATATGATATTTGATAAACTCGGTGTTTCTGAGGTTTCATTGAGAATAAACGGACATCAAGAACCATCCGAGGATATTTTGTTAAATTTCGATCTAAATCATGTAGCATGTGCATATCATCGATTAATGACATTCATGGGGCGTGATCAAAATGTTGATATTGGTTTACAAATATCACAGCTAGGTTTTACAACATTATATCCGATTTATTATTTTTCGCTGGAACAGATTTTCAGATTTGTTCAGACAATCTGTCGTTGATATACATTTTCGAGCTCGCGTGGACCGAGGAGTTATTGCTAATTACAGAGCTGTCGCTGTCATACTCAGCGATAAATCGATGTTGCTTGAAGGTGTTGGTGGACGAATGAGAGTTATTGATGCCCCAGTAGAAAACGTGTAATTAGATCACTCATAATAATTATAAATGTTACATCTAGTTAATGTCAGTCTGACTCCTGGTCAGATTAAAAAGCTACAATCATCATCAAAAAATAATTGTGCGGCAAAAATATCAGTAAAGCGAGAACAAATTGCGAGTGGTCCGAATAAGCTATCATTATCAGAACGCCAGCATAAGCATTTCAATGAAGCAAAAAAAATTGAATAAAGGTATAAAACTTAATCTTTCTGCGAGTGTCATTAAAGACATCGTTAAAACGGGTGGCATATTTCCACTTCTTGCCGCGTTACCAGCAATAATAGCCGCTGCAGCCCCAGCTGTTGAAAAAGCAGCTGCATTAGGCGCTGTTGGAACCGCTGCTGGAATGGCGTTAAAGAAAGCAACGGGTCAAGGAATTATGCACGCAGAAAACTTAAAAAAAAGATCACGGGCAAAACAACGCGGAAGACTTCTAAGAGCACCAAACGTTCCACAGCCGGGTCGTCTAAGATTATCAGGCCCAGCATACGGTCGCGGTCTAAGATTACTAGGGACCCCATATTCATGGTACGGAAAAGGTCTAAGACTGCCCCGGTAGCTTCGCCATCGAATTCGATGATTTTTCCTATGTCTAATTTTGATTTACTTAATGCCGCTAAGCAACTGAATATAAAAAACTTTAGAGGAGTTTTTATGCGTGATCAATTACCTACCGCTGAGATGCAATATGAAACTGGTATTATTAATCTCGATAAAAACTCTGGTTCAGGCACTCAATGGGTGGCGTATGCAATTGATCCACGTGGAATTATTTATTTTGATTCATATGGGTTGGCACCACCAAAAGAATTTTTAAAATATGTAAGTACTGCTATGCAAAGTAAGAATTCGATGCGTTCTAAAATCTGGTATTCAACATTACCAACACAAAAAATAACGGATCCGCCGATATGCGGTCGAGAAGTACTCGCTGTACTTGATGCTGTATCAAAATCAACAACGCCACCTCATAAAGTCGTGCATGAATATACCACGTTGTCACACTTAAACAGATATCAGTAAATATAATGGTAGATATTTATGGAAGATCTTCTCGCAAAGCTCAGCAGCAAGTCGATTTATCTAAATAAGCAACTCTTCATCAGCTCAGAAATGAAATCGATGATTTATTAAATATCACAAGTGTGGATCAAAATGAAGTCGTTGTTTTCCAGGATAAACAAGGACGATTAAAGACGAGTAATATACAACTGTTAGATGTTCTTATACGAATTCCCACCGCGGTTATTAATAATATCATTATTTTTTCTGATCATGGTAAAATACAAGATTCCGGTAAGTCAGCTAACGATTTTATCAGGCGAGCTGGTGATTCATTCACGGGTCACATTATTATGAATCGAAATAAAATTATAGACCTTGGAAACCCAACCGCAGATACAGATGCAGCAACAAAAACATACGTCGATGATCAAGAATCTAAGTACGTATTAGTCAACGGTGGTATAATGCGTGCATTTCTCAATATGAATAATCATGGTATTAATAATCTTAGAACACTAGAATCAGATTTCGACGCTGCAACGAAGAAATATGTAGACGATAAGGAAATTCCTATGACAGCTTCGTTAGCTACAATCAATAATGAAATGACTACACTCAATACTAATTTTACTAATCACATACAAACTTTCTTAAATTTTCGTAGAAACATAAACAGATCTATTAATGATTTTTTTGGAAGTCCACCAACTGTTGATATCAAACTCTCCGAAATTAACATGAAACTCAACGACATTATTAACGGAATACCTATTATCGTTCAAAAAACTAATCTGATTAAAATTCCACACGGACAAATTAAAAATACCGTGTACACGGTAGCATCAGGATCATCAACGTGGACACCGCGCGATAACACTCTCGAACACACCGCAGAAGTAACTGGGTTATACAGGCTATCCTTGTACGGTTTGTAAATTACTGCGGCCACTTCATCATCACCGAATGTATATCATAATCCTCTGCTGGTGACGCTAACCAAGGACATCAAAGAAACGTTTACGTTAACATCAACGGAAATGCCCCCGAGACGTTACTGGTGGTGCCTAGAATTCGTAGCTGAAACTGTTTAATTACTTAATTAAATGACGTTATTATTGTATAATGAATCA
This sequence comes from Megalonaias nervosa, assembly GCA_016617855.1. Taxonomy (NCBI): domain Eukaryota; kingdom Metazoa; phylum Mollusca; class Bivalvia; order Unionida; family Unionidae; genus Megalonaias; species Megalonaias nervosa. The sequence goes on along the minus strand of JAECUM010094477.1, from coordinate 16,448 downwards.
AGTGACGGATTCACTTATCGACGTTCAGCGTCACAGATACGCTCAAGTATGTGAGTGTCAAACCAAACTAAAAAATATCATCGACGATTATACAATAAAAGTAAAAAAATATCGCAGACGTATGGTTGCTATTGATATAATTGTTTACTCAGTTTCTGCTGTTGTTCCTGGAACCGGATTATTATTATCAACAATAACAATGACAGCGCCTGCAGTTGCAACAATTGTCGTTTCAACTTCAACGATTATCGCAGCATTCTCAGTATTATCGCTAAGAAGATATCTACGTGTATAAATGATAAATTACACGAGTATATAACAAAACTACACACAGCAACAACATCTTATTCTAAACTATCATCGTATCTTTCTGCGTATCTCAGCGATGGTAAAATATCTGATGAGGAGTTCGCAACGATAATGAAAATCTACGATGAAGCATTTAGTGATAAAGTAACCTGTGATAAGAATGAAGATTGAATTCCCGAGATTGCGTTCTATTAAATAACGGAGTATTTTAAATAATGTCAACGTTAGAACTATTACAACAGATCGTCACTAATACAATGCCGTCAAAAACTACTATGATATCATTAAGTTCGACCAATCCTGAATTTAGCGTTAACTTTCCAACTGCAATTCCAGCAAGTGAAATAGCGCTAGCACAATTAAGAGTTTATCATAGCTGGCCAAATATCAGGTCAAAATCGTTTGATGGACTACCACCAAACAATTCACTTGTATTTGCGAATAAGAATGAACCTGATGGAACTCCTGATTGGCAAGCTGTTGGAATTTCAACGAGCAGTTATCAAATAGAACAGATTAATGATGAGTTCAAACGCAGAATTAAATCTATTACAGGAAAAGAATCCAAAATAGCAATTACTGTTTACGAACCAACATTATCAGCGGCGATTGAAATAAATTCTCCTGATTATGTTGTAGATATTTATCAAAGTTCCATCAGATCAATGTTAGGATGGCCTGATATTCCTCCAGACCAAAGGTCAAATGGAATTCCAGAACCAACCAGAAATGAATTTAAAACAAGCGAAAAAAGATTCATTAAAGATCCAGAATATCGAAATAAAAATGTATGGTATTATTTAAAATTTGAATTTGATCCAAGCAACGATGAACATTACTTTACTGATTTCGACGGTCAAAGGATCCCTAAGATAACTAGATTAGCATTTAATGTCATCGTAGACGCCAGGACGAAGATTGATAGAGATATTGTTGATGAAGAATTTTTTAAAAATTTTTTAGATCGATAAAAAAATTTAATGATTTAAGAAGTTTATTTATTTCATTATCACAACATTATGACGATGGTGTAAAAAATCAGATAATCGAAACAATAAAACATTTAAATGGGATCTTATTTGATTTATATATCGCTAATCGAAGTATTATAAATATTGCGACTGAAGTCAATAGAAATATTTACTCAAATCCAAAACAAACAAAAAAAATTATTTCTTGATCATTACAAAATAACAGAAAAAGATTTACAAACATTTATAATACCATATTTAAATAACGCTGAAATAAAAAAAACAACTCAACGATGTCATTGATGAATATTTCCCTAAAGTATTTGCAGCGTGGATAAAAATAGCCCCACCACCGGTTATTCTTAAACATAATAATGATCCATACGGTGGAGGCCGTCATATCTCGCCTGGTATTGTCAATATAAGATCAACGATCGCAGTCAATCTAGTATGTGATATAATTGATGGCAGCTATCAAGTAGATCTTTCAAAGTCTAGCCAGGCCCAGCAAGGGTATATATTATTTTCATTTAGTCCTCAAGCGCCACCCGGGTGGTTAATTGTATCAGAGCCAATAAACCCCGTTTATCTACGTGTACATAATCCGTTATTATCAAGAATACATTTGAAACTTACAGACCAAATAGGACGTATTTTGGATTTGCAGAATGAAACTTTAAGTATAAATCTGTATGTGAGATCATAGAGCGTTATCGCAAAACAAAAAAAAAAAAAAAAAATAAAATATCCGAATCTAACTCGGATCAGACTAATTTTTTAACTGGGTTAAATCGTAATTATTGTAAGTAAATAACCTATATACTAGTTTTGCCAGGGATTTTGTTTAGCCATTACCACATCGACTCCACTTTCATTATCACTTTCATTTTCACTTTCATTTTCACAATGCTCTCTTAACTGTCTTATACGAAAGTTTATAATCTTTTTCTGTTCGTATTCATGAGATAATTCTAACTTAATTTTGTCAATAGCTTGCGAGAGAGGTACAAACAGCTTTACCTGATTATCTGTAACTGTTGCCAGCGACTGTAACATTGCCTGCTGGATAAACTTCATGAATTTATAATCAGATGGCAAAGTGTATCTGTTCTCTAATTTGCGTTGTTGTAATGATTCAAAATCACATAGAATTTTTTCAGGATTAAGATTATCAGATATATTTACACCGTTATGCTGTAATTTTTTAATCGCAGAAATAATAACATTAATGTTTTCGGAATTCATTATATTATAAATATTTGTTTAATATAAAAATAAAATCAGAATAAAATAAAAATAATAGTCCCTAAGGACTGTTTCAAGATGATTATATACACATGATTATATACACATGATTATGATTATATACATATTATTATATACATATTATAATATACATATGGTTATGATTATATACATATTATTATATACATATTATTATATACATATGATTATGATTATATACATGTGAAGATGATTGCATACATATGATTATGATTATATACATGTGATATGATTATATACATATGATTATGATTATGATTATATACATATGATTATGATCATGATTATATACATATGATTATGATTATATCTTAATTAAGGACAGCACAAAACACGGAATCTTAATTACAGTAGCGTAAATACAGCACAGGTACATATAAACTTTATTCTAAGAACTTTAACTCTTGGACAACACAGTTACATATAAACTTAACGAACTTATCTTAGGGCCTTCTCTACGTTTCAATAGAAACTTGCACACTCTCCCACATAATCAACCCGGGGAGTGCAAAAGTACACCCACCACGTGTTGACATGGTGGGAAAGTGTGTAAATTTCTATTGAAACGTAGAATGGGGTGGCCTTCGGCCCCAACTAAATAAGTTTTCTGGCATAATATCGCCCTCGCAGACATTTGCCGTTCACGAGATTCGAACCACGGACCTTGAGCGTGAGAGTCCAGCCGTTAGCAATCGGCCACCGGACTTCAATATGTATACATAATGAAAATATTAGTATATAGTTAGCGCGTAATGTACTTAAAGCATACAGAATAAAATCAGAATTTATTGTAAATGTATTGTGGATTTCTTGATGAAATCAGAATTTATTGTAAATGTATTGTAGATTTCTTAATAAAATCAGAATTTATTTTCAGTTTCCAAATGCTTGAGACTACATTACACCAAACCCACAGCTAAAAGTCTGTATTAATCAGACGTTGCCAAGGATACTAAAATGATCGATAAGTTGTACGAACACGCAATGCCATTCATTTCTAAAAATAACCTCATGTACGATTCACTGCTGGGTCGCAAAGCGTTTCATAAGAACGTGGAAAATATAAATATTATTGAGATTTTATATGATTCATAGAATAATGTGCATATTGTGTAACATATAGCATCATTGTTTATACAACGATGAAATTATTGAAAATTCTCAATTGTTGTAGGGTCAAAACCCCAGCGATTCTCTAATTGATTTTGATGATTTCTTGATAAATTTGACAATAACTTAATAAAAACTGATAAAAAATAAGAAATTTTAATTAAAAGTCACTTCATATTAGCAAAAAAAAAAGTGATATTTTAGCCAAAGATTTCTACAAAATCGAAAAAACATCAAAATCAATTAGAGAATCGCTGGGGTTTAGACCCTACCAGCGCTATAAATATGGCCGATTTTCATTGATTTTTGGTCATTTTTCGTGCAAAAAACGAGATTTTCGAACAAAAAAGCAACAAAAAACGAGATTTTCGAAAAAAATCAACAAAATTAAAAAAACCCACTAAATATTTCTAAAGGCGATTTTTTTTTGCAATACTGTTGAGATTTAGATGCATAACTAAATTCATTGAAATGTTTTTACAGTCGAAGTTTGGACAATCAGAGAATGTGATATGTATTTTGTGTACTATTGAAAGATATATCACTTATAGGGTTGGACTCTTCAGCCACTTGATAAGGTGCAAAAAGCAATGTGGGTTCTTGACCAAAACTCACAATATCATTAGTACAACAAGTACGACAACTGCAAGATTTACTAGTTATCCTTGACGGAGTTGTCTCGCTTAATCATGTGATACTATAAGAACATTGCATCAATGGAAAAAAAACACCTGCATAAAACAAACTATGAAAGCAAAAAGATACTGGTTCATGAAGAAGGTTCTGGTAGACTAACATACTGGAATCTGATTTTTCGTCCAAACCTCATTGAAAAAGCAGATCTCCTGATATTATCTGCCACGTATTTTACTGAACGTGATGCTATGTTAAAGTATTTACCAGCAGAATTAATTGATTTAAATATAATTTCTTCACCATCTGTATTTACGGATTTAACAGCTCTCTGTCTGAATATTTTACACCTCCCTGTATTTCCACGTGCAGAATTTTGACTCTGTGTAGTAGCTTGCAGGTTATCAAGCGAGTTATCAAGTTTATCAGCACTGATGTGATCTATTACAAATCCATCCTTGATTAGTCCAAAATAACACTGGTAGATGAACCTATGTGATAAATAATTTTTATTTTTACTGGTATTAAATATAAGATAACCAGTATTATTAACACTACCGACTGGTTTCTTTAATCTACAGTGCCTAATTACACCATCACGAGATGCTTCACAATTGGTGATGATTGGATGCTTTACAAACTCATTTTGCTCTATTTATATACTAATATTATTTGTTTCAATCATTATTTTGAAAATCTACCGAGATAATCTTCCATGGTTTTTATAGGAGATTCAGAAGATACGTTTTTTTTTTATCGTAATATCGTTTCAGCTCTCTGTATTTTTTACCACCACATTGCACACACAATTGAGTTTTTCCTCTGACTCCAACACCACACCGCACACAAGGTTTTGGTCCCAAACTGCCTTGTCTAACGCATTGCATGTGAAAGCCGCAGAATTCGTTTAAGCATGCTTTGTTACAAGGAGAAGTATATCCGATCATAAGAAAAAGGCATCGATTCTTTGTTCGAATCATATACAAAAGATTAAAATTCAGTTAAATATATATTTGTCCTAATTATAATGATGCAGAAATTATCCCCGATTGAACATTCTGGAGCCAGATTTGATCTTGACAGACTGCCGAAACACAAATTTAGTTTTTCTATGCAAGATCTAGCTTTAACGAATAAAGATATAACAAAACGTATCCGTGAAGCCAAAAAGGAATTTCGCGACGATGGTGCGGCTCATGTGTGGTCGACATTCAGAATTGGAAGTACTGTTAATGTGATGAATGACAAACAAGGAAGAGAGATTATTGACTACCTGGTTCAGAAATATTTTATTTTAATAAAATTTATTTTAAAGACAGAAGATGACACTTGGATTATTCGTGACAAACGTCGATTCTGTCCAGAAGTTAGGAAATAATTTTGTTCTTAGTAAAAATTCCAGACTAGGAAAACTGACTGGTATTGACAAACCATATTACGAACGTACATACCATGTGACTGCGGTTGTGTACGCGGTATATCCGTTAAATAATAAACCTGACGTTGGGGATCTCAAACCCATGAAATTGTCAAGGATAAATTGCGTAGCTGAACGGGTTACAGAACACTTCACAAACGCGATACGCGGAAACGGTTTAACGGATTTACGACGTAAAAAAATAAACACCTGGGCAGAAACAGTTAAAGATACCGGAGCGTCCATCAGCGACGTTGCCGAGCTGGGAAAGAAATTAAAATTCCCAATAACAGTGAAGACGTTAACCGTAGAGATCTTGTACAAACCAAAATATAAATCAAGAGGAGCTTCGATAGATATTATTGATCATAACGCACATGCATGGACTGTGGCAGTAACGGTATTTCCACGAGACAGAACGGTTAAATTTTCTAATGGTCATGTATTTGATGCTATCAGAAATATCAGTAAAATTGACCCTGTATCTGTGTGGCTGTTTCAGAGTTCGGATTATGATTATCATGATCAGTTTGTACGATCTAATGGTGATATTTATCGGACAAAATCTCTCCATGGGGAAAGGAAAAATCTTGCACAACGCCTTTGGCATGAATACACATCTGATGATATTAAGGTTGAATAATTACTTAATGACTGTTTTACCGTTCCATCGGTTGCTGCTCACTACGCTCAGGAGAAAAATTCATGGAAACCGACACGATTGGAATTTCTTGAAGATGTTCAGAAAAGTTGTATCGAATACGGACACGGTGGATTGTGGAATACTAAATACGATTATAATGACGTTATCTCAGTTGATATGGTAGCGTGTTATCCTGGAAGTTTTCTTGGATACGGAGAATGTTCTGGATACTTTAAGAGATTTGGACATCCGACACACGAGATGACCAGAGTAGCGATAAACGAACCTTTACCTTTTGACTTAACCGGATTCGCCTGTATAGAGTCGTTCGAGTTTTACGAGGATCTCCATTCGATTGTTTATGCGTGGTTTGGAAGACATTTTTCAGAGCGACGTTGGGCTCCAATAGTATTAATAAAGTATATGCTTGATGCTGGAATTTTAATGTCGTTGAACGTAAGTGAAGGAATTATATCATACCTCGTGCAGAAACATGTTTGGTTGCCAGAACCGGATGTATTTAATGATGCTAAAAGAGATTTTTCTGATCCTGAAGATGATATTGTTAACATTACTAATAATGTCTTGAATGTAATGGACGCTGTGCAAGTTTATAAAAGTGAACGCAGTGGTAATTGTGTATCTACAGGAATTATTTGTAATTGTTCGCGTACAAATCCACGCTGAGGAGCAGTTGAATCTAATCTGTAGATTGCGGGTCTACCTGTGGACCTTACCACGCTAGAAATTTTGTGTGTGGTCACACTCAGATAGGATCAGTTGCTTTTTTTTTACCTCCTTCAAGTTCACCAGGTTCATATAAATATCTTACGGTAACATTACCTAGTAATGGTTGAGAGGACGATTTACGTTGTATTGGTATAATTTTTTGTGTGATCGCATTAGAAGGTTTCATAGAAGTTGCACGAGTCACTTCGTTGTTTAACCCAGCTATCACACTCGGTAACCTTGTAACCCATTCACGAGATCTCTCCATGGACTTAAAGTCAGCAGATATTTCCCTTGCGTATTGGTATCCAAATAACCGCTCAGCAAGCGTTCGATTAAATCGTTCAACGATTGCTTGATCACGATGAATTTCCGTGTGTCCTAGTCTGATTTTAACGTTATGTCGCTTCATCAACGATGATACTGCACCAAGTAATTCTTGGCCAGGATCAACCTGTAGCAGTTGTGGCCATCGTAGACCACCACGTTGATAAATTCGTTCAAACGCAGATGCAACTTCAGTCGCTGTTTTAGTTGATAATGGTTCTGCTTCTTTATATCTACTTGCAACGTCAACGACGGTAAACGCGTATCTGTATGTGTATTGACGTCTACCAATTTTAATGGTATCGTGTGGTAAAAACAAAATATCTGCTTGATGAACTTCATTACGGGTACTAACATCAAAATGTGCATACTGAATTTTTTTAGGTGGTGGTAGATAGATTTGCCATATTGCCTGTCGTGCTAACCACGCTGCAGCGACATCACGTGAGACTTTTGCTGCTTCACCAAGTTTACTAATCGCTGCTTTACCTCTCCAGTATCCTCTTGGGCTATAATAAACAGATTCCATTATTATGATAATAATCAGTTGATTAATTACCAGCCCCTAGCACTAGTTTACCTTTCATAGCAGATTTTACTAGGAAGCTAGCAAGTCTTTCTCTGAGAGATTTATTTTTTATGGAATTTAATGCGTGAATCACCTTTACATCTGCAATATGTCGTTGTTGTAAATCTGGATTTTTATACGCAACATCATGAAATTGACACGCTTGATCAATTGCGTTTATTGGATACTCTCCAGGTTTTGGTTGGTCTTGGTTATCGAGTGTCTTTAATGAAAATAAATTTGTATTTTTTTGTACCACATTTCACACACCTGCCTGCAAGTGCGCGCCTGTTATTTTTTGTTATTATTGTCGCTAATCCAGTGGTGGACGTATGCGCTCTACATCGAACGCAATATAAATCCATATTATTATTATATGGATATAAAAATATTGACTTTTCAGCGACACGAAAACAAGAGCCAGTCAGGCATCATCCAGCGCTACCAAATTCTATCAGAGCAATTATACTTGGCCCATCTGGGTCTGGTAAAACGCAATTATTACTTAATCTGATAATGCGATGGCTCAAGTGGGATAAATTATATTTAGTAGCACCATCTGTTGATGATCAACGATGCTACGAAGTACTTAAAGATTTTAATGAAAATGCAAAGTCGCTGACGTGTCCCAATGATGCTATTGATTTTATTACCGATATAGATGAAGCTCCATCTATAGATGATCTTGATGGATGTATCAATAATCTCGTAGTATACAATGATGTAATGCTGGATAAACAATTCAATCCAGTTCGGATATTTTCGCGAGGCCGTCACAAAAATACAGACGTGATTTATTTAACTCAGAAATACACGCAAATTCCTAAAGTGATCAGAGATAATCGCAGTATCTTAATTGTGTTTAATGGAGTAGATAATTATACTTTACAAAATATTTATTATACTTGGTGTTCAGGGGACATGAATATGATTAAGTTTAGAAACTTCTTTTCAAAAGCACAAGCTGTTCCGTTCGGATTTATAACAATAAATTTACATGACCCAATATCTAGATATCGTATAGGTCTGGATAAAATCTTTGGTTAATTACAGCAGCAGAGAGGGTGAACGACCAACATTGAGTAACCAACGCGTAAACTAAAAATTCCTAAAAATAAAAACACGCGTCAGAGATAAAGTAACGAGATAATCTAGCTAGTTAGATGTTGTGGTTTAACGTCGCTGACCTTAAGATTTCCTTTTCGTAGGAAGGCTTTTTTTTCATAAATAATGTCTCAAGCAAAATGGTCTGTTCACCCTCTCTGCTGCTACACGGTTGATTATCAGTGAATGGCGCAATCACTTGCAACCGATACCAGGTCAATCATTATAAAACCATATTCAACTGCAGTTGATTTTTGCCAGATCAAGCAGGGTCAATGACCAGTTCAAGAACATCATATTGCATGAGATGTCGAACTGTTTTGATGATTTGATCATAACCTTCGTCTCATTTCTTGCCATGAGAAGGAAATACTCATAACTTAAGAAATGTCTTTGCCCATGGTTAGAGGGAGGGAGAAGGAACAGTTCAGGTTCTCTTAACAAAAGGTGTGACTCATAACGGTGTAGATACGGCTACATCTTGGGGAAAATGGCGATGCGAGAGGTAACGAAGTTCACTGTGAGAAAAGACAGAGCCTTCTGATTATCGATGAATGAACCTTATTTAAATAATTTATATATATTACATTCTAGAGATACATCTATAAAAACTTCGTATTTAAAATACACGAAATACATATAAAATTAAATTTTCCTTCGAGCTTACCTACTTCATATATTTGTATAATTTCTGCCTTTTAGAATATAATTTGGATAATTTAATCTCGACTGAATTCATGATAGTCAAAAGAGTCTAAAATTCAATAGCTGCAATTAATGCATCAACCGTTTTGAAGCAGTATATTTTACTAAATTTAAAATAGAATCCTAAATTGGAATCGGTTACAGAAACATTATTCTTTATTACCTAAATAACATTTTATTTCCACATTAAATCTAAAACATGAAGTTGGTAGCGTATTCGTCTTTTCCAATAATAAATACCATAAATACGAATCACTATAAATTCTTTTAAACAATTAAACATTCCATTACATTATAATATAAGATAGAAAGAACTTGCAAACTTGTTGCAAGAATATCGAGTCTGAATTTTACCGTGAAAATCTCAAACATTAAAAAGTCCCTGTTCTTTAAAAATGTTTACGAATCTAGACGATCCTTACCTGTAAACAAAGACAGAACCTTCTGATTCTCGATGAATAAACTGATTTTGCGCAAGCTTGTTCTCAATTAATATGCAATTTTGAACGTATCCTTACGCCGAATATAGACATTCGTCTAGGTACTTGGTGTTCATTCATTTCGAATCAGAACGAGGGTCCCGTCTTTTTTACTGAACCGTCTAAGTGTGAGTAGGTCATCAGACAGACAATTCTGCTGCATCAGCTTATTTATTTCATGAAACGCGTAAATCCTGTTAGTTAACTCATCCAAAAGGAATGTGCCTATTCGGCAAATTACCACTGAGTCTAAAAACTGCTGACTTTTCGATACAAGAGAAAAGCATTTTGCAGTACAAAGGGGTTTTGCACTTGCTCGTAAAATTGATATCTTTATTAAACTAGTACACAGTTGTAGAACAGAAAAAATCAAATTAATCGCAATATATTTGAGTGCAAAATTACTTTCAATATAACTTAATGAAAAGTTACTTTTAATACGATTTAGAGAAAATTACAGTCTTTGATACTTTAACTCAAAAATTCTGTCGTAATAGTGCCAAAACACGTACCAGAAACCAGAAACCCAACTCTAAATTCAAAGGACTAGCAGCTGTCACGGGGACGTGCTGGATGTGAATTATGGAACTTCACATTCATCAAAACGTCCGCCCGTTTACGTAATAGCGTCTCACGCCCAGGGTCCAGTTAAAAAAACAACAAAAAACAAAAAACAACTCACTAGCATCTTCCTGCATACAATAAGTCTGAACGTGGTACCCGCCTGGATGTACGATTCGATTCTCACAAGTTACCATGTCCCTGCGAAACACCTATCAATTACATGGATAAGGCGTGGTACCAACATAACCAAGCTTCTAAAGCACCTAATGATATCCGTGGACGTGAACATGCCGACGCGGATATTATCCATGAACTTAATGAAATTAGTTCAAAACTCGGAGCATGAATCGCTTGATGGGTTATAATTGCAGGCTTGACAGCCAAGATTTACTTGTTTATAAAATATATACTGCACCCCTCGCTGGTATCGATGGGATTATCCATGCATGGTTGGGCAAACAATCGATGTAATTTTTTTTGCCCGTAAGATTTCGCGAGGTTGGTTTGATGTACAAACACCTAACAAGGTTTATCAAGCTGTTTAGTTACTTCTTCCACACGATCGTGTCCGTGATCGACAAGGCAAGTTATGCACCTACAAATACAAGATAGATATTGTTGATTTTGCCAGCTGAAAAACATAAAGGAGCCGTTGACGTCCAAGTATTCCGCCAGTGTCACAGATGTACTCAAGTACATTTATGCATGAGGCCCAATGACACGAGTACGATTGCTGCAAGTGGATCCTGGTGAATAATTTTTCGGATATGTGGTTTCGTTGTTAACTAAACACTGTGCGAGTACGTGTCAAGCATGTTAGTGTGCATCGTGACCAGACAAATGTGGAACAATTCAATCGCACACTTGCACTCTGGTGGTACGTTTGCACAAGAATTGCTAATAAGACAAGAGTGGTTTCAGGAATGGGTAGCAAGAATTCCATTGATCGTAGCTGCCGTGAACAATGAAATCATACGCACGGCGGAATTAAAAGCAGTAAATGCGATTGACAAATGACACTCACTGTTACTCAGAAAACCCTTTTACAGCCGGCTCTGTTACAACAGTTCAGACGCAAGATTGTTCCGTATTATAAATTATATACAAAATACCCATATTTCGTTGCACTTCAGTTTATTTGACAGTGTTATTACCAGGCACTGTAAAATAAATTAAGTTGGGGTGTCAGTCTTATACGTATGATCCCAGAAGCATTTATCTTACTGGCCAGCTCTGAAACATCCTCGTCACTGATCTCATCGGAAACGTCAGACACAGAATTGATTATTAAGTTTCTTTTGAAGATGTACTATTTCATGCACGATATTCTGTATTATTTGTTTGTTTTGTTTTCGTTTTTATTTTGTTTGCTTCAAAACTCTGCCCAAGTTTGTTTCGATCTATTTCTCAGGTCACTCACAGATTCACCAACTTATCAACGTTCTCTGAATTTATTTCGGAAAATTCGTACATGTTTTGTGCCTCTTGTATTAACCTGTAGGACGCATTCAAAGGTTACAACCATTTCATTTTTTTCTGCTATATCTGTGATCTTCCAATCTTTGCAGGATTGCACCACTGCGAGCAACATCAATAAACTCCTTCGTAATGCTCTGGCAGTCAATTTCCGAATATCGCTCAATATTTTCTATATAAGCCGTTCCTAGCATTTAATACAAACTAAATTCACAACTCGGCTGTTTTCCTCTTTCACCAGCTGTTACATATATGTAATTAAATTGCTTGTGTGTTAGTTTTAAAATTCTTTTTTATTTTAATTTTGTATCATTACATTTTATTGTAATGATTATTTTTCATGGGATCAGATATTTTCCTTCAGTAAATTCTGTTTATTTAGAACGTACAACATATTACAGAAGCACTATTTTTAGTTAACCTAGTTCGTCTTGGGTTGGGAAGTTTGCAAACAGTAAGTTAAAATGATTGGTCAGTATCAAGGTCATACTTTGCTTGCATGATCACCATGTGTAAACAACGATTTTTTTATTATTGGTTCTTAATTGAGGCTACACTGCTGTACGTGATAAATGTCTTGTAATAAGAGACCACGTGACTCATCTCGCGAGATTGAAATGATTTTTTTTGAGGGGGGTTTAAATACGCATTCTTAATATCTTTCTGGGAGTCGTTCTTAACATCTTGAGGGAACAATGTGTTTTCATTGTTGTCAGATTGTTGTTGAAGTTTGATTTTCATTTGTTTTTGGATTTAATAATTCATTCTCTAGAAGGCTAAACAAGTATACTTTTTATGAAAAGTTCTGGGAGAAAGGAATTCAATTGGAAATTTATTCTGGAATTCTATACGGAAACATAAACTGTGATTCAATTGAGGATCTGTTATCACAAGGAGAGACATCATCTGACGTCATCGCCTGCATATTGGAACGTCGTCTGGATTCGAACCTGGATTTTATTAGAACTGTTTAGCGATAGGACTTGTATTGTTTCATTCTTAGGATTACATTGTTGATTATATTCACAAACCGTAAGTCCTATTTCCAATTTTTAAATTGTTTTCTAGGGAAATAAATTATTTTCTTAAAATATACAAAGATGATCAATATACTTATGCAGGCTAGATATTACATTCCAAAGAAAATCAATACACAGGAAACAACTGTAACACATTCATTAATATAGATAAGTTGGCAGCGCATATATATTGACAGCTACAATAGATTTAGCCTGCATTTCTGGCAGTATCACCATTCTCTCTCTCTCTCTCTCTCTCTCTCAGAATTTTCGTTTCACTTCAGACTAGAGTATTACGGAAGAGTTTATTAACCTTATCAGATACCATATGGGGACATGGACAGCCGTATGAGATTCTAACTGCAATGACTGCCAAACTCGCGTCACGTGTGTGTTTACACCTCTAGCAAGTCCTCAACAAAAAGGTGACCAAATGTATATGGGTCGCTTGGGAGATAGTTTGTCATAGGGGTTAGAGGTAAGAACGAGTGTCCGGGAACCCACAGGGAAGCGAATAAGGCAAAACACCCTTTCCCTTATTACTCCTATTTTGAATATTGATTCCATCCACGATGATACATGAGAAAGCCACCTCACCACGAATAGTTGCTGGGAACTTGCATTGGATAAATAAGCAGCACCAAAGCACTGGTTTCAAGAAGGTACAAATAACAAACTCGATTATTCGATTTCTTTTTCTTCTTTCATAGTTTATAATATGCTAGTTTAACGGATGTTGGTCAATAAAACAGGTAAGTACATTATACTGATGAATCATTGTTTTAAACAAATTGGTGCTATCAGGAAATCTATACAATCAGACATTGTGCATTTTGAATAATATTTAAGTTAAAGAAAAGATTGCGCGAGGATTTAATTTCTAAGTATAATACAATTAAAGTCATTTATTATTTACTTGTATATAATAGGACGGTATATAATTTAATCATTGCAATTTTAAATAAGTATTTCATTCAGTTATGACCTCGACAATGTACACAGGCTCGTTACGAACGAAATCAAGAGCATGGATAGATCGCAATAGGGATGGGGTCTACCGACTTAGCGCTGTAACACAAAAGAAAACACACGGTTACACTCATTTACGTATTTAGAAGCTCGTTCTTGACATTTTTTCTCCTATTCCATGCAATGCGAAAATATGCACGGACAGACGCTTACGTAATTATTTGCATTATCTTGGATTACCGGTGACGAGAAGGGAAGTTCAGAACAAAAATAAGTAGTTCCATCTGTTTGAAGAGAACATCAAAATGCAAATTACATTTCGTTACATGAAAATATCTAATTTTAAACTGTTCTTTTATTAATTTCCTAAAATATTTTCATGTAACTTTTTTCTTCATTTGTTCTTTGTATATCACGTACGTTTCTTCAATTGTGAAATCCGAGAGGATCATAAGTGAAGTAAAATCACTTTAATAACCATGCGTATTACTTTTGTTTAAGCTTTGCACCTATCTGATCTTTGACAGCTGTAGGTAGCACATTATTTTACTGGAATACATATCCGTTAACTTTCTGTTTCAGAATAAAAGATAAATAAAGTCCTAGTATTTTCAGGCAGTTTTTGAATGATATAACTATTTATATTTAATCACTCTTACAGATTTTCTGCAAAGTTTACTGTTATATGGTACACTTGTTAAAGTACTCAAGTTCTGTATCAACTCTCTATTTTATTACAGTTACTTATCAAAAACAAAATATAAGGATTTGAAGTAAGCAATAATAAGTAATTCTAACTATTAGTATAATTTATCATCAGGATAAATAGCAATTATTTTGCCATCTTTAAATAAACACTTCATGCTGTAAATATTGATGTACGTGCATAAAGGGCACATGATAGTTATGAGGTCAGAGAACATTTTTTCTTACTCTATATCAAAGCCAAGACGAATGTTTTCCCTACATGTAATAAAATTAAATACAATTAAATTATGCAATTTATTTCTTGTAAATGTATTAGTAATAGCTAACGCTAGTAGTAAAATATTCTCCACTGAATTTGATTGTTTACTTAATCTCTTTTGCATCTCTAACAAGTAAATGTACAAATGGTGCGATTGTGTTTGCTTTTCGATTATTTGCAGTTATTTATTGTTCAGCTAGTGCTATTTTTGAAGGCTACCAGGCTATTTCTCAGTGTACGGCGGGACATTGCATACTCTCTCTCTCTCTCTCTCTCTCTCTCTCTCTCAGAAACTATTTTTGAATTTTCATAATGGAAGAATGCTATTTTATATTGTCATAGTTCAGCGCCTATGTAATAATTACCGATTTTGAATGTAAACATCTTGTCAACTGACTGCATACGACACACATATAAATGATGTGTAAAGTGATGACTTATAACGGCATTCAAAGGGAGCCATTACATGCTATATAATGACATACACGTAATACGAATACTCAAATCTAACCTGTAGATAATCTTAGTGGGACACATTATTTGGAGAGAGTACCAGGGGCGTTTTCAATGTGGAAATCGGTGTGGTTAAATCTAGTTTTAAAGTCACTGGCAGGTCAGACGGTGTTTGGCAATATTATTCAATGGATTATGATAGTCAGCAGGTTTGTCAGTACCTATATCATACTAATGCTACTAAGTCACATTCTTCTATGCTCATTTATCAATAACTGTACGAATAGTGGTAAAAATGTGTATTGTCAAAAAGTAATAATGAACTTATACAAATATATAACGTTTTTTCTTCTTTTTGAATTACGTTTCTTTCTTGCGACATATTACATAAACGTTTTCCTTTTGTGTTTGCTTAAAAATGTATCCTGCAAGTTAATCTGTGCAATGGAATTACACTATATTAACACATTTGTTGACACAAATTTGACACAAATTTGGACAAATCTAGAATTGAAGTATGACAAGCAATGTTAACACATATTGTCTTTGGACCTTTTCTTAGGTAAGTGAAATGCAAATTGAATCTTTCAGTTCTGAATTATTACCAGTACCCGTTATAATTTTACTTGCTTCATGTAGGCCATAATTTCACCGTTTCCAACGTTATACATAATCATTTGGTTACATGCATGAGTACGATTGATAAATATATGTATTGCAG